>VZTH01005175.1:589501-758333 GCA_013397815.1 Aleadryas rufinucha
AAAAAAAAAAAAAAAAAGGAAAATCAGAATGTGTTAAAATCAGCTATTTCCATTTTTAAGTGCTTATAAATATACATGTTTCTTGTCTTTCACTTTTTTCACATCACACTAGGATCCCTCCTACTTTACTGAGTCCCTGTTGTAGCATGTCACTTTTTCACAGTTGTTACCCTGTGGGTTTCAGTGTTTGGACACTGATTAAATGTGTGAGTCATCAGAGCTGCAACAATGCAGGAAGTGTACCCCTTAATCACTCACAGAACAAAAAGAGTTAATAACTACAGAAAAGTTTAACTGGTATCTTTTACAACTACAATGAGTGTGCATGTTCCAAGGCGTATCTTCTTTCAAAGCACTATGGACAGATGCATGTATGCTTTAAAAGAAGTAGTGGTACAAGATGGTTCAGAAATCAGTAAAAGCTGAGTTTTCCCAACAGATAAGAATCTGATGGCTTCCTGTTTCTGAAGGCTTACCCTTCCTGTTGCAAAGTTAATAATTTATAAGTGCAATTGCATCTTTTTATCTTAGTTACAAATTAATCAATCTCAGAGTAGCTATAAAATACTATGTCAATATTGCTTCTCAGCTGTAATTGTGCCTAGAGACCCTAATAAAAAAAATATGCTGAGACACATTTCTTAGGATGAATGGTAATGAATAGACTTGACTCAGGAAGGCAGAGGAAGCTGAGGCACAGGAAAGTCAAATTTTTCTGTGTCATGCAGAAGCTCACGGGCAGAGCTATGAATAGAATAAAGGTCTCAAGGTTTGTCATCTCAGTCCGGTTGGCCAAATGAGACTCGCTGTGCTATAATTACGCGTTCTACGTCTGTAGTTCAGGATGGCAGCAATATGTTGAAGCTGCTTGCTTGGGGCAGAGGTCATCTGCTGATGCTTGTAAAAACACAGGCAGTATTTCAAAGTCCTGTATTAATAATAAAATGGTCTGCATGGGCAGTGCTGGTAGAGTGACGTAGGTACTGTAATAAGGGTATGATGTGGCTACTGTGAGCTGCTGTTGGAAGCTGCCTCAGATGCATCTGTGCAAGTGCCTCCAGAACTAACTGTACAACCTGAACTGTTGTGAATGCTGGTTTGGGGCTTTTCAGCCTTCAGGTTTGCCCCATCAGAGGCTCTCTACTTCACGCTTTCTAGCTGCTTCAGTACCAGGGAGTATTTTTTTTATAGTGGGAAAGTTTAATTTTGCTCCCCATATGTAAGCACAGGACTCTCTGTTCTTCTGTTTAAACTTTAAAAAAATATTTTTTCAGGCACAGACTAAACTTCTAGAATTTCTGCTCAAACAGCGAAAGACTGAGCTTTCAGAAAGAGAGGAATAATGAAACAGTTCAGGCTGTTTTAACCGTAGCAATCACTAATGCTCTGGATATAATTAGAAACCTAATTACTGTGAATTTACTTGCAAAGACTTTACAACCTTTTGAGACTTGCCCCACACAATTCTATTAGGTTCCAAGTGGAGCATGGGCGGTTCTCCATTAAGCTGCTGGGAAATTAGTAATGCTGCTTTTTTCTGTTAGCACTGCTGCTATAATCTCTGTTTAAAAGTGCCTTATGTAAACAACGGAAAGGCTTTTATTATTTTTCATTGTGATTCATTTTAACATTATTTTCTATATCTTTGAGTCCAGAGCCTTTGTGTTTGGGTCAGGTACTTCATTAGAAGCAAAAGCCTGAGTTAATGCCATGTAAAGATTGCAAATTGAATTATAGTGGGAAAATGTGTTAATTTTGACTGAATTTTCTAATTTTGCCTCATATTTAATGATGCTTCAAATATAGTTTGAATATTTGTAAACTTTTGAAAGATAGGTTTATGCATTGGTTTATATTAGGTATGAGGAAGAAATTCTTCACTGTGAGGGTGGTGAGACACTGGAACAGGTTGCCTGGAGAAGTTGTGGTTCCCCCATCCCTGGAAGTGTTCAAAGTCAGGCTGGGGCATTGAGCAACCTGGTCTAGTGGAAGGTGTCCCCTGCCCATGGTGGAGGAATTGGAACTAGATGATCTTGTAAGGTTCTTTCTAACCCAAACCATTCTGTGATTGAAAAAGAGGCCTTAATCACATTAGAAAAACATTAAAGCTTCAGTACTGTATAATAATATATTACTTCTGCTTGCTGTGTATTTTATTTCCCACTAAGTTGGTTTTACAATTACAGCATATTGTATTATAAAACAATCCTTCTGTGAATAGAAACTGTGCCATTATCTGAAGGGACTTCAGGCTGGTGTTTTTTGACCTTTGAACATCTTGTTTCTTGATGTAGTTACTAAAACTTTTTTTTTCCCAAGAAGAATTAAAAATAGCTTATAAACTAGAGCTAAGCACTCCTTACACTGTACTCTCCTATGCGAATTACACTTCCTGTGTCAAAGAATGGGTGGATGGATGAAAGACTAGAGAAATCTGCTGTTGTGTAGTGGATTTGCCACTCTTCTGATACAGTCTTGATGCAGATGCAGAATTCCTTCTTAATTAACTCTGACTTCAGGAAATGGCAGTTGAGAAGTGAGAAGAACCATAAGGGTGAGAACAAAAAAGTTGGCATTAGGAAGTTCACTCATTTCTATAAAACTTTGTAGCATAAAAAAGAGCTAAGATAAGAATTTTTTTACTGCAGACTTTAATGTAATTTCAGGAATTTAGGGCTACTTTGATTTTGTTTAATGTGCAACCATGTGGTCAAAAAGTTTAAAAAAAAAAAACCAACCCAAACCATCTTGGCCATTATGTGTTAATTGCTGGTTTTCACATAATTTTGTACTAGTGTAAGTATACTTTGCTCAGGAGTCATGTGTTTGTGCCTTTGCAGGAATGGAATTACCCCATAAGTAGCTTTGCTTATCCTTGTCCCCATTCAGTGTTAACCAATCTTGGGATGGTTTCCTTCTTCAAGGACCTGTTTATAAAAATGTCTGAGATGGCTATATGATAAGTTTTGTATTTTTCTGTTGTTTGTCTGGAAGAGACAGACAAAACCTGTAAGACAATTTACTCTGCAGCTAGCTGTCCTGCATGTGTGGAGGACCAGCTGGATTTGAAGAGTTGTTCACACATTTGTGAAAGTGTTTAGTAGACATGTGACATTCACTGTCAAATCTCTCTCCCCAGATAGCTCTATCCCCTGTACCTGGAGCTGTCTGCCATGGTATCCCTATTACTTCTTCCTGTGTGAGCATTTTTTTTTCATGTTTTATACTTGTCTGTTTCTATAAGCAGTGATTTTTTTTTTTAAGGCACGTCATGCCTCATTCTTGAAGTGAAAGTTGCATGGATTTTTTTTGGTGAGGAATTAAGTTTTTTGCCTGGTTCTGTGCTGCTAATTTTTTTTCCCAGTTAAATACTTCAGTCTTTTTAAAGACTAAATAACATGACAGAGTAGGTAATGTGAAATGGAATTGCCGTACTGGAAAGTTTCTGCTGAGCTCCTGGCTTAGCAATTTCTGCTCCTTTGGCTTGCGTTCAGATATTCTAAAAAACTTGTTTGTGTAGGGAATTGGTCCGGGGAACTGATATAGTGTGAAAATACAGGGGCCTTCTCTTCTCTCTCCCTCCGGCTCTTTAGGAAATGTTATTTTTAATCCATCCCGGACAGACCGACGTGCTTAACTCCGGATTTTTACTGAAAGATCGCGGAGCCCCCCAGGTGAGCAGCGATGGGGAGGCTGCAGCGGCGCCCGGGTACCGCGCGGGGGCAGCAGAGCCCCGGCGCTGCCGCCACGTCACGGCCACGGCAAAAGTGTTGGGGGGAAAAACCACGAAAAACCCCGCAAACAAAAACCCAGACCATTCTTATTTCCTTCGCAGTTACAGACCGGCAGCTGCCCTCCCCTGGGTGAGCATTAAGAAAACCTTCCATGGAGTCATTTGGTTTTACAGTAACTTAATTTGGAGAAATCTTGCTGTTTATATCCACTTATATTTAACAGTCCCACTACTATTGCCTATAGCTATTTTCATAATCTGATCAAGTGCCGTCTTGTGACAAATTTCAGGTTTTGTCTCCTGACATTCCTGTTCAAAAGGTCTTTCCTAATCGATGGATTTTTTTTTCTTTTACATTCAGTTGAAATTCTGTATTTGCCCAAAGAATCTGGAGAGATTACAGAGGAATGTAAGGTTTTAAGTATCATCTTTGCATTACTGCAGGGAGAAGAAAATACAGACAAATCTAAAATTCTTGGGAAGTCAGACTTTGTTACTTCATTTATTTACAAACAGCTTGTTCTATTTAAAGAACTTCTGCCAGCTGAGGAGAGAGAAGAAAAGTCCTTACTGTTTAATCTTATCTCATGGGTTGGTGCTGTGGAGAAAATCTGGATGCTTCTAATCCTTAAAGATTGGAAGATCCAGAAAATCTGCAGATGCTTCTGTAGAGGTTGAAGCAGAGGAGGAGATTAAAGACACATTTGATAATTTGAATTGCTTTTCATCAGGTAGAATTTATATGGGAACTGAAGATGAAAATATGTTGGAGTCCTCTGACAAGTGATGATGGCATGTTTATAATTTTTAAAACAACTACTGCTCTTAGTTTCATGTACTTTAAAGAAAGAAGTAAAATAAAAACGTTGGGAGACAAGTTTGTGTTGAGAAGCACATCTGTTGTATCTGTCTCTCATGTTTCATGGCAAAATCTGTATGGGTAAATTCTGCCCCTGCTCAGGCCAGAGGCACAAGCAGCAGGATGTCTCAGAAAACTCAGAGATGTTAGCAGGTACTGATGTTTCTCCCATCCCATTCTCCTATCTTCCTGCACTGTGTGACCTTTGGTTTCCTGAGATAGATATGTTATCTTTTCACATAATAGTGCCTGTTAAGATTTTATGACATAAACTTGTCTTGCTTCTTTGGAAACCTATATAAGAGTTTCTGTTACCATCTTCACATGGTATTGAGCTTCCCAGCCTAATGGTCTTGTGTGAAAAAGCACCCCTAAAGCCTAGTTAAAACATAAATGAGTTAAGAAGATGGGGAGATAATTAATTTTTCTAGAAACGTTTGATAAAATTGCGCTAAGTGAATGGCAAAGTATTCTATTTGTTTATGGTTTTTTTTAAAGGTGATTAAGAAGACAGGGTAGTGAATGTTTAACTCTGAATAGAAATTAAAATGAGTCTCTTAAGAATTTGCCTGGGTTCAGAAAATAATTTAGTATCTACACAGAAGTTGGAAAGACTAAGAATGTGTGACTAACCAAGATTTTAGAAAGCCAGATTAGGAAGGATAATGAATAGTATTTCAAAATATTAAAGTGACTTATGTGAACTTACTCAGAAAGAAATATATTATAACTGAAGCTGCGCTCTTCCAAATGTTTCCTGTGTTGTAAGTACCTGAAAGATTAAATGCACATACTGCATTATTTCTTTGAAAGTAACTAATCTTCGTACTTCTTAGATTTGCACGTGGTAACTGTTGATATGAGATCAGCTTGAAGATGAAAGTAGATTTATTCTAGCAAAGCAGGGTGAGATTGCAAATTAGTCTTGGGAAATTAGCCATAGTCTTCAGAATTAGCCATATTCATAAATAGAAATACTAGAAATATTCAGAATCTCCATCTTTATTCTGTTGTTTAAAGCAGAATTTTTTTTTTTGCTTCTCACCTGAGTTGTGTATTTCTCTCTGATTCCATTTAACCATTATCACTGCAGGCTTAGTAGTAAAAAGAGCTCTTTTACTGAAGGTAGCTGCATTACACTCTTACATTTGTGTGCCTACATGTGTAATGTGTAAAGAATGGGGAAAATAACCCTTTCCATCTTATATTATGTGTCCAGATATGGTAAGCTAGAGGAAAATAAACCTACATGACTTAGTTTTAATGTCCAATTCTTTCAGGTTTAAAATACCTTTAAAAATTCTGAAGTGCTTTTAAGAATAGAGCAAGACTTTGCAAAATTAGAGGATAGCACTAGTTGAAAGGAACGTAACAAAATTTCTAGTCCAACCTCCTGGTCAAAGCAGCATCAATTATTAGCTGAGACCAAGTCTTTATCCAGTCAGGTTTTGAAAACTTCCAAGAATGGAGACAGCACAACCTTTCTGTATAGTCTTTTCCAATGCTTCACTGTCTTCATGGTGAACAGACTTTTCTTTACATCCAACAGTCCAAACCTCTCATTTCAACTTCTGCCCACCGCCTCTTGTTATCCCACCACTCGGCACTTTGGGAACCAGGCTCCATTTTCTCAGGAGCTTCCTGCAGGTGCTGGAGGGCTGCCGTTTGGCCTCCCCAGGCGCTGTGTTCTGCACACTAAACAAGCTCGTTTCCTCAGTCTCTCCTCACAGGCCTTGTGTTAATGCCCTGGTGTTTGATCATCTGCACAATCCCTGCACAATCCCTTGTTTGTCTGTAGCCCTCCCTAGAGACCAGGCATGATGTCGTAGAACAGAGGGTTCATTGTCATTTGGAGTGGTTTGGGGTTTTTTTATATTTGGGTATCCCTGTACCCCTTGTCCTAAACTTTTTTTCTGTTTTATGTCTGTTAAATCATTCTGTATGCTTTTGGATACATCACCTTCTGTTTCAAACACCTCTTTATTATGCATTTGTTTCACTGGAGGTGCTCGTATTGGAGTTTGTTGAAGAAATGCCAGGTCAGTGAAGGGACACTTAACATGGAATGTACAATATTGAATATATTGAATATGCAATAACAATGTAGGTATTGATGTTGCTGCCACAAAGGCCTTTTGCTTCTCAAGAGGATCAGTCCAAAAGCAGTCACTTTTAAGGGAGAATAGAACAGACTGATGAGTAGAAAAACAGACGTAAGGCACCAGGCACCCTCTCACCCAGGCAACCTGTTCCATTGTGCTCTGGTAGAGACATCTTTCCTAACGTCCAGTCAGAATATCCTAATCTGTAACTTGTGGCCATTGTCACTTCCTTCCCCTGAAGGACTCACAGGAGGGAGTGGGAATTGAGTATGTGCTCCATATGCCTACACTTTTTGGTTTTGGTTTATAATTGTAGGTATAAAGGGAAGACCAGAAGACAGTGTGAGAAGTAATTACCAAAGTGATCAGGGCTGTCTCTTGAAATTTCAGAACTCAACAGATGAGCAGGTCAGTGAGGAAAGGCAGTGGCTGTTTGTGCAATACTGCTAATTTAGGCTCTGAGTGCTTGACACACAGCTGTTTAGTAAGCTCAGAATAACAAAGAACTGTTTGAAAGAGGATGGCTGTTACTGACTGCTGTGTAATCAGAAGCTGAGGACTCATATGAAGACGATGATTGCAAGGGGGGCCATGCGTGTTATAATTCGTTCCCTCTGGAGAAGGCAGTGCTGCTGAAAATAGCTGTATTGGGTGTGAACACTGCTGCATTTTAATAACTTGTGCTGCCGCCAGCTATTAATGATAGGCATGTCTGGATTGTGACTAAAAATGTGGAAATATTTGGAGTGTTGAACTTGGGTTTGATCCTTATTGAAGTGACTATAAATTTGGTTCGCAACCCGTTTCAGAGGGAGCTGGGCACTGCAATGTGTTGCATCCAAAAGGAGTAGTGTCCTTTAAATCTCCCTTGTGTACTTGTTTGGTTTTTCTAATCCTTTTGAACATTTGTATTGCTTATTCAATCATGTTTCAACTTTCTGCACATCTTTCTTCAATTCAATTTTCTTCAGGTTCTACAGTTCCTGGTATAGCACAGATGTTGTTTTCCAAACTGTTTTTGAGGTAGTTTATTTTTTCAGTCAGGCATCCACACTAAGCTGTTTAAATCTCTCCCGTGAATTGCTTCATTGATTCAAAACTCTGTGGTATAGGAACACTGGAGGTATTTCATTAGTTGTGTAATAAAATGTGGGCTGGTGGCAACCATAGTGTTGTATGTTGTTAATTCATCTCCCTTTTGAGTCCTTTTAGCCATTGCACACAGCTGTCTGTCTGTCTGCTGGCAGTGACTGCACCAACAGCAGTGGTTGTCTCTTCCTCATAGCAGCTCCACTTATTGTCCTTGAAAGGTGAGATTTCCAGTGCTACTAATCCATAACAAATACCATAATTTCTTTTCTTTTAGTAGGAGTTGAGAAGTGTACTCCTCTTCTAAGGTATTTTATCTTATAATATTTTTATTAGTTCCTCCTAGTGTGTGCCTGTGTACACTTCATAACACATTTTAATTAAAAAACATTATTTGTGGTATTTCCTTTGTCCGTGCCCAGTGGGACTTAGTGGGATGAATGTTTCCAGAAGGCTTCATTTTGCATTGAGTGCTAGGTGGTTCCCTTCCTGCATCCTGTACAGTGTGAAGCCTCATCTCTGGAATGTCTATCTGGTCCAATAAAATGTTTGGGGAATGCAGTTACATGGAATCACATGGGATATAAATCCCCTGAGATTGCATGTTGAATGCTTGGCTCTGACAGGATTATGAACACGTGGAGGTGCTTGCATATTGCAAATTTCATCTTGAAGATAGGAACAAATCCATGTTAATAATTTTTAATTTCTCTTTTCTTCCATGTTGTTTCTCCATCAAGGCAAATGTCTTTTGGCTTCTCTTAAAGGATGGGCTTGAACCAATCTCAAATTTCTAGATGGATGTTGGGCAATTGTACTGAGAAAGAAGTTACATTGTTGTGATTGTAACCTTCTTAGGACTTGGGCTGTATTGAAGAATAATGTTTCTTTGGCCTTGAAGCAGAAGCCTCCTAATTGCTGTCCCAATGCTAAAAATGGTTGAAAATTAATTTTCTTTTTTTTTAAAGCACTGACAGCAGCAAGATGTGAGAATAGCAGTCCTGAACAGTCAGTCTGTGTGTAAGAAAGGGATGGTGTTAAGTTCCAAAATAATTATTTAAGTTTTGAAAAAATAATTAGTATTTAGTTTTAACTTCTTTTCATATTCATATTATTTACCTCAGTGCCGTTATCTTGCATTTTTGTACTCCTGGCACTCTGTCGTTTAGTCCAGCTACCTCACTGGCATTAAGAAACAACAGGGAGTGAGCCGGAAGTACAAGGCAATTTCTTTTCCTTCTGTATGACATTTAGGTACTTTTTAAGATACTTGAGTAAACATTTAATTTTTAAACTGATTGTCTTATGCTTTTTTAAAGTGTAGATTAATATACTTGATTTCTAGTACTGTGTGTTTTCTTGATTATCTGATCTAAAATATTACTACTGTTTTAGAAGTTGTATATTTTAATAATGGCTATTCAAAATGTTTTCCTTCATAGGAAATTGTAGCAAATACCACTGGGAAGAACTACAGGAGGTCTTTCTCTGGGCCTTTAGAAACAATATTTTTAACATCTTTTTATGCCAACATATGTCATAAGTACTCTATAAAATCTAATCATGGAAACTGGGACAATCTGTCCCAGTGCTTAATTGTTCTTCCCTCTAGACAGATTTTTCCTGATGTGTACTCTAAATCACTTTGACTACAATGCAGTCAATTGCAAGCTTTTCTGGCTTTCACCCTCTCGTTTTAATTTTTTTTCTCCCCTCAACATGTGTTTATGAATTTTAGATTAGTTGATAAGCTTCTTGCAGTCTTATTTTCTTCAGATTTGGGCTTTATATTCTTTCTATTGGAGTATTTTTTAAAAAAATATGATCATTGTTACTTCTAAGTACTCTATAACTTGTGTATATGTTTCTTGGAGTACTCCATCATGTATTTCTTTGGAGGCTCGATCCTTATTAGTGGAATAGAAAAATGTGGCTTGCAGTTGTGCTCTAGTTCATGCTTTTCAGTGCAAAGACATTGGGGTTTCAGTATTGTGGTGCCAATTCAGATCAGCCTGCTGTTCACTATAACTCATTACAACACCACTGAGTCCCCTCGGAAGTACTTTGTTCCCTTGCCAAGATCAAATATTTGTATACTTGCCACACACTTGGAAATCGTGTTGCTGTTGCTGTGAAATATATGAAAATGTGGTTCTAAGTCTGCTCTGATGGAAAGACACGAAACCATCTTTGAAGCTTCAAAGTTGGGTCCTTTGGTCGAAGGCTGTCTCCCATCACTGTCTCCCGTTGCTTCAGAAGAAGACACTGAACTGGGTGGAAGTATCTCGTTGACAATGTAGTTAAGAACAACACGTTTTGTTGGATTTCTTTTGGTTTGAAGCTCTGTAGAATTTTCTGTCACGTGTCACCCTGCCCTGAAATCTTTTGAGGTCAGGCAGTGGAGGCTTCTTTTCCATTGCAAGCTGTACAAGTTTGTTTCTTCTCTGTACTGAAGGAGTTCTATTTTCTATTTTAATCTTTTTTTCTGTAGTTCTGGATTATACTTCAGTGTATTCATTCACATTTCAATTCTGGCACGGTCATCTTAACCATGTAATCTAGTTAGAGCGTTCCTTGCCTCTTGTATGTCTTTTCCTCCTTGTGCTTGTTCGTACAGGCTGCCTGTGGTGAGATGCCTGTGCTTCAAATCACACATGGGGGCATTTTTTTCCCCTGTAGTGCTCATGCAATCTGTGCTTATCCTCCCTCACCTTGCCTTCCTCATGAAGGGAGAAGAACAGTAGTAAACCGAGTTTCTAAATTTCTCTGCCAGTGAAGATCATCAGTTGGGCACTGTGAGGATGGTGTCTCGTCACGTTCAGGGCTTTTGCTGAAGCTTCACAGTGACCCTGCATGGATGGGTCTGGAATCTTCACCACAGGAGAAGCCTACAGGACTCTCTGCCTCACCTTCCTGTTTCTGCTCTTGCTGTGCTGATCTGCATTATGATGATCCCTCTTCCAGCATGGGGGTGGATGGTGGGTTATCACAGGATATCAGAAATACAGGAGTCTTCCTGTGTTGTTATCCCTGGGGCCATTTGCCAGATGGGATGTAGCCTTCAAGTTGCTTTTTGAAAAACCTTGTGGTAGAATATTTGGATTTCTCTGTGTGGCTATTGAATGATACACTAATTTTAAAATCTAAAACCCCCTCTTGGCTTTACAGAAATGATCCAGAAAATATTACTGTGGTGTTGACTGGGTCTTGTCTTCCTCAGAGGATAGTCTTCAATTTATTTTCTTTTTTTTAATTTTTAAATTATTTTTAAGGACAAAACTGTCTTTTTCTAATCACAGAAGATGGTCTTGGGACAATAAATAGATTAACATCATAACCAACCTAAAACCTGGCTCCATTGTAGGACGAAACCAATACCTCTGAAACATGGAAGTGAGTTAATTTAATGGAAGTGAGATAATTAATGACTAAAGCTAGGTAGGTGCTTTTGATGAATTGAGTGTTCCCGATGGTCAGGGCTGTATGTCACCTTATGCAGTGCAGCTTTGGAACAGCAGAGGGTACTGTTGGTGCAAGATAAAAAATGAGGTTTTTCACACTGAGCTTGGAATTTTTTTTTGCTCCTAATATGTTGTTCATGGTAACTGTTGACATGTTATTAGTCGTTGTTGGATCACTGCCTCGTCTTCATAGCATCCATTTATGGATTTACTAAGTAGTTTCGTGGACAATCCCCCAATTAAGTATGAATGTTTTCTCATTAGTTTTGCTGTCACAAAAAGTGCTTCAAAGATGTTTATTCTGATACAGCTTGTTTGTCCTTCAGTGTTGTGGAAGGACTGTTCTTTCTCTGTTCTAGATTGAGGAGTTGATTATGCTGGAACTTTCCAGAGAGTTTTTCTACTGGAGATAAAGTATAAAAAAAAAAACAGTAAAGGTTTGGGGATAAAGTTGCAATCATTCCATCTCTTGTTAGGCAGCCCTACTCTCTCCTCCTGTGTTTTATTTACCACATTCTTGCACAGTCTCTGGCTGCTGTTCACCAGAGTTGTGTTTTATTTGAATGTCAACAGGTGGGCTGTTATTTAAGACTCGCTTTTAAGGAATGTTACTGTTATGCCAGGGATCATTTCAGTTCTGTGGAAAGGACCTGAGCTTTCCAAATCTGAGTTTCTGAGAGTACAGTTACATAGTATAGTGATTTTTGTGGTAAATCTGCTCTAAATGACTACATAGTAGCATTTTTAAGAACTATTTTTGGTGACTTCTGTCCCATACTTTTTCAGTGATCCAATTTACCAGCTCCCCATACCCTGTGAGCAGTTGTCATGGCACAGCTGTGCTGGGGGCAGTTGCAGTGATGTGCTGGGCCACACAGGGTGTGAAAATTTCCTAAATTTTGCTTTGCTGCCAAAGTATCCTGTGTGGCCTTGAGGCTGGTGTTAATTTGGGGCTAGAATTGGTAATCCTGATGGAAGTGAGACACCTTCAGTTTGGTCACTGCTATATTCTGACTCTGCTGTAAATGTACTTATGCTTATGGAGATGGTTTCAAACCAAAAGAGTGTAGGTTTAGACTGAATAGTAGGAAGATATTATTTACTGTGAGGGTGGTGAGGCACTGGAACAGGTTGCCCAGAGAAGTTGTGGCTGCCTCATTCCTGGCAGTTTTCAAGGCCAAGTTGGACAGGGGTTTGAGCAACCTGGTCTAGTGAAGGTATCCCTGCCCATGGTAGGGGGTTGGAACTAGATGGTTTTTAAGATGCCTTTCAACCAAAAATATTCTGTGATTCCATGGAGTTCTGATACGGGCTTATTTGATGTTAATTTGGCAAAAAGAACTACTTTGTGAGTGGAGTTTTCTGCTTTGCAAAGTGATCTAAGCCATGGTGTCAGAAGATGACCCTTGTAGGTACAAGATATAGTAGGTATAGCAGCAAACTCACTGAAGCACTTCATGTGCTGAGTGTACCTCTCATCATGGTTTGTCCTCGTGGATAATTTTACAGGTACTACAGTTTGATTTAATTCAGAGAAGACCTTATATAGACAGGTTTGAAAAAACAAAATTATTCATAAGCCCCAGTAACTGTTTCCCCAATCTGTCTTCATTCTTCTGCATGTTTCTGGGATGTTAGGGTAGCTTTTAGTGATGGAATCTCTTGGGAGAAGAAGATGAGATGTCTGGTAGGGGTAGAGCTACAGTGGAGGAGGAGTGGATAGAAAGGTATTAATGTGCTTTTGGGCTTTGGCTACAGGAAACACTGCTAGCACTGGCTATAACTGTGTTTTGAAACATCACTCGCATTCTTTGTGCTTCGACCCTACCCCTTATTTCTAGAACTCACCTTCAGCCAGCTGTTTCTGTTCAACTGGTGGTGCGGCAAACAATGCCAGCCTAGTCCAAAACAGCAGAAGACCAAAGTGGAAAGGCATTTTGCCAGTTTTACCTTTCAGCCAGGGGAGTCCTTGTGATGGCTCAAAGGAGGGGACATAGGGGAATGGGCTTTTGGGGGCTGTGGTGGGAAGCTGTGCCTTCTGTGGCATCGCTGTGTAAATTTTCACCTGCTTGAAATCTTCTGAAGGGTGAAATTTGATTGGGGAATTTGTCAGTGCAGGACACTTCAGTCATATTGAGTATGTTGAACAACTGTAGAGAAACTGCCCAGATCCTGCAAGCTAACTCAATTCCTGGCCAGAACACTCCAGTTTGCACATTGTATTTAACTGGCTGCTCCTCTTGTGAAAGCCAGTAGTAAAAACCAATTTATTATAGGTAATAATCATGACCTCTGCAGGATCGTTGGATTTTCACTCCTGGACTCAAATAGTAGCCATTAACAATATATTTCATTATACAGGGAAGGAAATTCTTTGTAAGTGAACCCTAACCTTGTAGTTATTGGATTTACCCTGTGCTCTATTTGGGATAAATTCAGTTCTCACTTTTTTAATGCATTGTTAAGACTTTTTGCCTGGCATAGTATTGCCAGCAGACTGGAAGGTTTGTCTTTTTTTGCCGTTGATTCCTCTGCATTTAATTTTTTCTGAAGCAGTCTCAACTGAGGGGCAGTACTTGCACTAAAATCCTAAGAGCAATACTTATTTAGAAGAGTGTTTCACAGTCATGGAATAGTTGTAGCTAGGAGGCACCCTCATAGTACAGATGTGTTTTTTTCTTAGGTTTAAACAGCATTTCCTGCTTTTCAGTTTGTTCCCATTGCCTATTGCCCTCTCACTGGGCACCTCACCTCCGAGCCCATCTCTGCCTTCTTTAATCCTTCCCATCAGGTTACATTACTAAGATCCTCCTGAGCCTTCTCTGCTCAAGGGTGGACAATCCCATCTCTCTCAGCCTCCCCTCATGGCAGATGCTTCAATCCTTTAATCATCTTAGCTCGCTGGACTTGTTCCAATGTGTCTCTCTGTAGAGGGGAGCCCTGCAGCAGTGCCCCCCCAGTGCTGAGCCAGGGGAAGGGTCCCCCCACCCTGGGGGCTGCTGGCCGCCTTTGTGACCAGGGCATGTTTCTGGCTCGGTTCAGTTGCTCTACCCAGATTCCCAGGTCCTTCTCTGCAAAGCTGTTTTCCAGTAGGTTGGCACCCAGCCTGTAGGGCATAGTTCTTCCTCTCCAGGAGCAGGACTTTGCATTTTTCTTTGCTGAACTTCATGAGATCTGCCTGCCCATTTCTTCAGGCCTTTTCCATATTTTTCTTCTCGGCAGGAGGCCCACATTTTCCTTAGTCTTCTTTTTACTGCTCAATTACTTGTAGAAGTGCTTCTTGTCCCTGGCTGTTTTCAGCTGCAGGCAGGATTTGACCTTCCCAAGTCTGTCTTTGCACACTAGGGCAGTGTCTCTGCATTCGTCCTTGCTCACCTGACCCCGCTCCCACCTCTTGTGTCCATTCTTTTTGTATTTAAGTATTGTCAAAAGCTCTTTGTTGATCCATGTGGGTCTCCTCGTACTGTTGCTTGCTTTTCTGCACATTGACTCTATGATTCTTGAGCATGGTGGAGTTCATTCTTCAAAATGAGGAAACTCTCCTGCACCAGTCTTCTCCCAAGGCTCATATCCTGTGGGTTTTTTTCAAGCTAGTCCCTGAATTCTGCTCTCATGACGCCCAGGCTTATGATCCTGCAACTTTCGTTGTTTCCTTTGCCTTGGTTGAGACTTAAGGCTTGGTTCCTGGCAACTTCCCTGGCTTTAGTGTCAGCAATCTGCATTTATTGGAGTTGGCCAGGTCAGTGTTTTAATCTGAACTAGCGTTTGTATCGGATATTCATATCTTGAGTGAACCAGACAGACCAGGTCTGGGTACGTGCTGAGTGTTCCTGCAGAAAGCTATACTTTCTTCTGGCATGTTCTTAACTTACATTTACTGATCCATCTGTTCCTTAGTATGTTGGTCTCATGTACCAGTGCTGGTACTGATGCCATTAGTGTCTGCCACTCCAATTGCTGGTCACAGATTTACCTTAGAAAAAAATTTCCATCTAGTTAGATGTTGTTAAAATTACTCACTTGCTAGATCCTTTCCCGTTGCCTTAATGGGGCTTAAATTTGAACAGTCTGGCCGTACCCTGGATTGTTCTGAGGTTACAGTGTAACCCAAAGCATTTCTTCCTGGTAAACCCGCTCTATCCTGCACATATCCACAAAAGAAAAACTGCACAACTAGCCTAGAAATTATATAGGCTGTTCTGTTTATTACTGCTCCAAAATCTCCTCAACACCCATGTGGTCATTTATAAGCTTCATGTACCATGGGTATGGCCAAGGTATGATGGGATTCTGGCAAGTGATCTATCTGCTTTTTCAGGAGTGGTTTTCTCAGTGGAATTTATCCAATACCTTTCCTCAAGTTGTGCATCTTCTCCCAACACCCCATTATCTGCAAGCAGTGGCTCCAGTTACCTGTAAGCAGTGGCTGTACCAGATGATTTTACAGGAGAGTGGATACACTGCTCTAAAATGCTGTACCTCAGACAGATCTTAGTTAGTATCAAGTATTCCTGGTTATCACAGATGGTGAAATGCTGGCAAAAATGCTTGCAAAGTTACTTGGGAAGGCTCTGCTTGCTGTCAGTCACTGCTGCCAAATTAGCTTAATTAAAAGCAGCTGTGGGAAAGTGCTCTGCTGCAACTGATAACTTTATTTCCTTTTCTGAAGTGTTGTGGGCCTGGGGCTGGTGATAACGAGCTGCTTGGATGCAGTGAGGATCTTAAGGTGGTTGCAGTTCTCTTCCATATGTGCAATTTTGAAGTTGGCCCTAAATCCTGCTTTTGGATTGCATTTCTCCTTATGGAATCCTTGGCCTTGAGATGCTGAGGTTTGTGTATCACCTTGAGTAGCATCTACTATAGTTAGTGTTGCCATTTCTTGATTTGGTTTGGGAGAGTTGGTGGGCGTGTTTGTTTTAGTATGGTTTAAAAGGAATGTCAAGGTTATCCAGACTGAGGAAGACGCTCTTTTATTACAGTTTAAAAACCTCATGAAACCAAAGAACTTCTTCCCCTACAACCAAACCCTGACTTTAAAACCCAACAGCTTAAGCTGTTTAGAAATACAGTTTGCCTTTTCTGAGTGACCAGCAGGCCTTTGTGTTTTGTGAGATGCTGTCTCAGGCTTCTGCAGTATTCTTTATTTGTAGAATGCCCTACTCATTTCTGTCTCTCTTCACTTAATCCTCTCCTCTTTCCTTATCATCTGCTCAGTTGTGCAGGCAATTTCATAGTCAAACTTAGGGCCAAAAAGTTGCCAACACTGATGATTTGTCACAAACCAAGAAAAGGCCTTTTTCCATTTCTGAACTGATCCCAGACCTGCCAACATCAAGCTGTTGGGGTTTTTTGCCAGTCAAAAGAAGTTGTGTTGGATGAGGCAGCTGTTTTAGAATAAAGTTAATAAAATGACTGTTGCCTTTTATAAGGAGTTCTGCTAGTGGAGTAATCCAGAACTGGTGAAACTCTAAAATTTGTGAATCCCAGTGAGCCTGTGAAATCCTGGCTGGAACTATACTTCAGCAGGTGGCTGGAAATGCTAATAAGGAGTGGAGTCTGTTGTGGAGCGCTGTGGAAGTTTTGTCTTTCTGAGATTACAGTGGATTTTCTTTGTGGAAATTGACTTAGAAAGGGAGTTGTTCTTGGCATTTCTCAATTTCTGAAGTTTCAGCTTTTGGTGGAGTAGAGTTGGCAGTTTCACAGGATCTTCAACAAAAAAAAAGATTGATGCTTCAGTGATACTGCTACTGCTGGATGCTGGATTACTGTTCTTAAGCAAGTTTATCCCTTGTCTCGATATTTTCATTAAAGCCCATTGATGTGGATTGGTTTTCCTTTCTGGTTTTGGGGTGGGTTTTCTTATTTAGTTTTGTTTTCCAGAGGTATTTTGATTGCTTGTTGCAAAGATGCAAGAGACTTTGTGGCTTTCCTGAATAGGGTCACCCAATATGCTTGGATGCCGTGTAGTTCTCTGCCGTTCTCTGGTAATTTACTGCCTATTCCAGTTTAGCACACAAGCTTTGTGTCGCTGTAAGCTTCAGTCTGACTGACAAGGATCTTTTTGATACAATTTATCCACGGACAGTAGAAGTTCTTGTAGCCAGAGGTGAGACTGGCATCTTTTTTTTTGTCCTTTTCCCAGTTAGAAAAGTGGCAGCTTGATTGTGCTTTTAGTTGCTGCTGACTTGGAAATTACTCTATGAGTTATTTTTTAAAAAAGGCTTGCTTGCTTTGTGAAACACTTCAGAGAAGTTTAATTCCATTGATCCTAGACTGGAACCAATGTTTCTTCTTATTGAACCTTCTGGGTACCTTGGAATTATTTTAATGCTTTTTTCGGTTTGTGGTTTTTTTGGTTGTTTGTTTTTTTTTTCCTCACTGACTTGTTTCTCTGCCAAGTGCTAATTTAAAGGGATTCATTGTATTTTTCTATGTGGTGTGATAGGAGGAACACTTTTCCTTTAGATTGTCTCCAGCTGTATTTGTCCAGGGACTGGGTGGTGTGTGTGGTGATCAACTTCCACTCCTGCAGCTGCTATTTCAATAAGTTTTTCATTGTCCTGCAATTTCTGCACATGGAAATGAAGCACTACTGTCAGTATTTAGTCCATCCCTGGGTTATTTTTCTTATGTTTTGATGAACTTTTTTTTTTAATTCAAATCAAACACTTCTGTAAAAGAAAATAATAGGAAATGAGAATACATGCACTGTTCAGTTACTGTGGTTTTTGTTTTGGGGGCTTTTTTTAGTCTGTATTTTTCCTCTGAGTACGGGTGCTTTCATAGTCCCATAGGTGATCTGGGAACACCTTTATTTCAGATGTGCTTATGTCAGTATTTAGGACATGAAGGCTTTTGTGTAGGTATAATGCCCTTTGTAGACCAGTTAGTGTGTCAGTAAGGTAAAGACAAGCTGCTCCTCAAGCCAGTCAGCTTGGGAAGAACTCCATATCTCTCTATGTATATCCACTGCCTAAAAAATCACATACTGTGTAGGACTTCTCAAATCAAAATTTTAGTTTGGAAGTTTTAGCATGTTTTGGAAACTTAGTAAGTTTTAGGATTTGATGGGCCAGAAATCTCTTCAAATTTTGGAATCAGTTGTGGTGATGTTGTTAAAAATTAAACAAATTCCCACAAACTTCCCCGTGGCCCCAAACTGCAAAACATGTGAGTGAAAAATGGATCCGGCAGACTTTCTGTTCAGCATCACCTCTCATGTTAATAAATGATCCAGGTCCTTGTAATGCAAAAGAAATTCAAGCATGGTCATTTTCTAGACAAGATGCCTCTAAACCACTTGTATTCAGGAGATGTTTTACGCTCATACCTTGTACCTTACTCTTTCTTGTGATTTGTTTGTTCTCCAGGCAGAGCCAGGAGAGATGACAAATCTCACTGTAGAGTTCTACATATGACTTTGTTGGCAGTTATTGTGGTAGTTGGGCCAGATGTTGTGTGCTTTAAGGTTTTGGGAAGCTTTTGACCACTGGCTAAATATCATAAGTTGTAGATCATTTTCAAGCAAACTCAAGAATGCCTATTTCCTGATGGAGTTATTTGTACTTCTGCTTTTGAGAAAGGAGGAGTTCCTGAGAGCTAACTCAGAAAAGGAAAAGGTTTTTCCATGTGAGGGAAAGGGAGGAAGAAATAGTTGAGTGGCTCCAGTGGGCATAAAACCAAGACCAGGCTATTAAAATAGTTGTTGTCCTGATTGTCGTTAATTGCATGTAGATGTCTTCATTGATGTAAAACAGAAAATAATGTGCATCCACCTTCCAGAGTTCTCTGACAGTTGTGTGAGTATATGTAAGTTTGAGCTTACATATACACAGCTCTTAAACTGTGTTTTGTTAAGGTAAAAGCCCATGTCCATATTTAGAAAAAGTGCTACAAGAGTAAAGCAATTTATTTCTAATTATAAATGCTTTGCGTTTTATCATATCTAAGCTAACAATATATATATTTTTTTCAATATGAAAATACAGAATTAATTTTCTCTGTGCTGTGTAATTCCCCAGCTGCCAGTACCCATTTTCTGTCTTGCCACATAGATTGTTATCTTCAAAGAGAGAAATTGTACTGTTTTGTAATTCATTGCATGTTCCTCTATGGAATTTGGGAGTATGACTGACTTTGTGCTACAGTAATAATTCAAACCAAAATATGATGTTTGGCTTAGGAGATAATGAGCTCCTTAAAATACTGAGGGTCTGTTTGGCATTAGTTAAAGGATTTCTCATTGTCAAGGAAAGAACCTCTTGGATACCAGCTTTATTGGTCGAGTTTGGCCTGGGTGTTTTTGTGACTTTATGGTAGTTCTGTACCTTCTCTACAGTTGTTTTCCTCAAAGCCAAGTATATTTTCATTGAATGCCTGCAGCACCTTGATCTCCCCTTCTCCTTTGTCTCTGGGAACTGTCCATCTCTCTTTTCAAGGGAGCAAGGTAAGAAGCCGATGTTGTTGGCCTTCCCCTGGAATAGCGAGCTGTAGTGGACACGGAGGAGCTGCACATCCCTGATGCTCAGAGTGGAGCACCATGTTGGTCATGGCTCTGCAAAGTTATGTAGTAGACCCAAATAAATACTGATCTTATAAGCAAAACATACCAGCCCTTCCTGCCACCAAACAGTTATTTGGGCGCTGCTGAAGACAATAGCAATGTAATATCCTTCTGAAACATTTGCCAGCTGGCGCAGGATGCCACATCTTTTCATTCCATTCATTCATTGCAGAATAAAGAAAATTGGCATGCTCAGACCATTTTAAAAATACATCTGTTCAGAACACGAGTGTTGTTTCTTGTTCAGTTCATTTACTGCTTCATAACAAACGTTCTGATGAAAAAGGAGCAATGCACAAAACAGCAAGTGTAAAAAGGTTGGTTAGGTTCCATGAAATTCATTAAAATTGCCTAAAGAAATATTACTACATCTCTCAAGTTCAGTAACACTAAGAGAGCTGTAGTTTCAATTAAATGACAGGAAATTGAGAGGTGATAGAGAATGACTTCTCTGTTTACAATGTAACCAGTAGACCTTGATGCCACATTAACTTCTCCAGACAAGTGATAATACTTTGCTATATCCATTCTTAGTTCTCAAGCCTTTTATCCAAGGGTATTTGGAAAAAATCAGATTGTTTATTTTTATAGATGAGAAACAATTTAATCAAAGGACTTGTTCAGGGCTGCATGGGTTATAGCAAAATTACCCCTGTTGGCTGTGGTTTAGTTTGCAGAGGCTCACTCTGAGCCAGCTGTGCCTGCCCTCCCTGCAGCAGAGCTTATGCTGAGCCTCAGCACTCCGTGTCAAGTTTCCCGGTGTGGAAGCTGGCTGGCTCCAGGCTGAAGCACAAAAGGGAACTGATGTCTGAGCAGAGCAGATGGCCAAGGAACTTGGGTTCAGCTTGGCTGTGAAGTCAGCTGTCAATAAAATGGGTGTTTTGGGTCAGCCACAGAAATGGAGAGAGAGCCTATGGGCCTTCTTTAGAAATGGAGAGAGAACCTCTGGGTCTTCTATAGTACTGTGTGCTTTAATAAATGGGGATGTTATTTAAAGAGATACTGGCTAGAGCAACAATGCAGAAACTTTTTAATTTGTACAGTGCATAAGTGAATTACTGTTTAGTTAAGAATAAAATATTTCCATTCTTATGGTATCTCCCAATGATGTGTGTTCTCAAATGAGGGTGAATCTTCCCTCACAGGTATGTTGTGTGAAACAAGCATCCTCCTATTCCCACATCTCCGTATCCAAATAAGTATAGCCAGGTGGCACACAGGACAGGCATTCAAATTTAGTGTAGCCTTGTTTAAAGACAATTTATTAAATCCAGAGTTTATTGGACATGTTCTTTACAATCAGATGTTTCCTGTTGCTGAAGATGTGTCCTGTTGCCGAGTGACTTTTCCCTTCCCATAAAGGGACTAAGTTTTGAACTTTGAACCTGGGTCTTCTATCAGCTACAGACAGCACTGGACTGAACCTCTGCATGTGTTTTGCTTGCCAAAACTTGCAGTCCCTTTATTTGCTGCTATTAGCTCTCACATCTGTGATTAGGAAGTGTGCCTGTGCTCTGTATGTGTCATCTTTATATGTAATTTCTCATCTTAGATATTGAAAATGTTAGAATTATGCTGCTCAAACAATCCACTTGAGATCATAACTCCTTGTGGTGTCTAAACATGGGAGCACTACTGATTGTTTTTGACAGAGTGTGTAGAAGCTGAGATTACCAGTAAGAGCGGTATTATATGTTTCCTTTGACCTTCACTGATGCTGTGTGAAGTGGAGTTTGGGCAATGTCTTAATAAGTGCCTTGAGTTTTAAATTATGAATATGAGTAACTTGGAACATCCTTGAACTGTGGTACAAAAGATGTTATTGTAGTGACCAGTGCCCTTAACAAAGAGCCATCTGACTGTGCTCAGAAAAAGGTGTCAAGTAGGAAAGTCCTTGGCACTATAGAAGAAAGAGCTTAGTAAAGCAAAATAGACCAAGCTGGGGGAACAGGGAGCCCAACATTAATGCAAAAGTAGGATACTTAATAAGTTAGTAGGATGGCACTTGTCATTAAACTGAGTAAATTACGTAGCCCTTCCCTAAATCCATCTTCAGCTTGTAAAACTGTGTGTTAGGAAGTGAAGGTTGCCCTGTCAAGTAATTTTTAAGTGCAGTCAGTTGTGTTTTACTGAACCTGAGGAAGGATATTCATGCTTTAAATATCTAAGCAAGATCTCTGTAAGACAGAATTGAAATGATTCAGTTCCCTTCAATTCTTTGGATATAAGAATTATCCAGTATATTGCATAGTCATGCTAAGAGTGGGTCTTACTCAGAATATCTTTTGTTAGAGGCAGGAGATCTTCTTGCCAAATGAATCCTGACGTTAGCATGTTTTTTGAGAGTGCACTGCTTTTGTGAGCTTTATTTCCTGATTAGGTGAAACATAAGAACAGTTTTTGTTATTGATCTCTTTGTCAGCAAGTTATGAAGAGTTTCACACATTATATGTTCCTTCTCTGGTATGTCATGTTCCAGAATACTGATCTCAAATAGAAAATAAATTTTGATGGCTATTGGAATGTTTGATCCTATACTATTCAGTACTCAGCAGAAAAAGGGAGACAGATGAATGACAGACCCTTATGGATGTTCTTCTAATTCTGTAATAAAAATGAAGCACCTCATTTTTTTCTGTTCATTCTGACTCTGAATCAAAATATTTTTAGTTAATATTACTGCAGTTGCCATCCCCAGTCCAGCTGATGGAGCTCTGCAGGATATCTGGTCTCTGATCAAGCTCTGGAGGTATAAATTACATTAAATGTTATTAAATACAGGTTGCAGTTCTGTAGGAATCCATCAGAGTATCTGGAGAGCAGGGGTATGGAATGAGAGACATTGATTATGCATACAAGAAAGCAATGCAGACCTCAGAGCTTGAGTGTCTGAATGAGGATGTGCCAAATCACAGCCTTGTGTTGTATTCTCATATTCCCTGTTTGGCTTGGCCTGTGGAGTGTATTGCTGTAATGGTATGTGGTATTGCGGCTGTGTTAAGCCTTTATTATTAAACTCTTATAACTCCTGTGGGACTGACGGTTTGTGGTTTCTCAGGACCACTTCCAAAGCAGCACGCAATCATGTTGTTTTTCTTGGGGAAGTTACTTTATTGCTGAAATCTGGTTTTGCTTTTTTTTTCCTTAAGAAAAAAAACCAAACAATCCATCCCCCCCCAAAAAAAAAACAGATAAGAGAAGTTATTGGTTCAACTTCTTTGGTTTACAATAGGTTAAGACAAATGTCTACAAACCCTTGTGGGGAGAAGCTGTGAAAAGCAATAAAAAGTTAGTGGCTTCTCGGAGGGACTTACTATAAAAATCTTAACTGAAATTTTGAAACAGCACTTAGGTAAACATACAGTTTATATACAGTTCTTGTTTGAATGTGGATTATATTTACTGTTCTCATTGTGTATTGCCACTGCTTGTTTTTTTTGGTTTTGTATATTGCATTTTCTTCAGTGATGAAATCAAAGTAATTGTATTTTGTGTTGGAAATGAGTCCATGTATTTGCTGCTACATGATTTTAAGAACTTGACACAATTGGGCTTTTAAGGGCTGTTTCCGTACATCTCTTCAGTTCAGTATGCATGTTAAATGTTTATCTAGTGGTGTGCATGGAGTATGAAACTTCAGATGTTTTTCAGCATGGCTTTTTTTGTCTCCTACAAATCTGCAGTTTGTTGGTCAGGATCATCACTCCTTTGTGAAGATCCAAATTTTTGTTTATTTTTCTGTTCAGAAACTAGAGTACTGGAAAAGATACAGCAATCTGTTATGAGTTAAATATTTGTCTGGTGTCCAGAAATGCCCAGAGCTAAGGTGCACAATATATGCAGCAAGATGGGTAATTTGCTTTGCCTGTCTTGCGGACAGGGGAGTGTGGTGCAGTTATCCAGGCCCTGAGAAAGGTAAGGGGTCAGCAACACTTGATATGCATCCCTTGCCTTGAAATACAATCAGTCCACATACCTGATGGCTAAATGTAGTCACCTCAGATTTGCAGGTGGGTTTTTTTGAGGTTTGGTTTTTGTGGTTTTTTTTTACTACAGAACAGAACTGTGCAAACCCAGTTGTGTTCCTTCAAAGGTACATTCGTCTCTGGATCCTGTATGGAGCATTGTTGAAACTGAGTTTAAGCTTGTTCCCAGAACAGCACTGAGGGTCTCTGCAGAGTCTCTCTTCGAGCTCCTGGTTCCTGTATGAAATGGGATCCTTCTGTTGCTTTCACAGCAGTGGAACAGGGTCTCATACAACATTCGTTCACCCTCCAAAGGGGCTGTGATGGACTGCATTCAGGTAGCCCTGCACAGCATTGTTTTGTGGGGGATGATGGAGCAGATTCATGTATTGGTCCAATTTGTGATGCTCTAAGTGGATGGTGGGAGTGAGGGGAAAGTGACCCAGAACACGGGTCTCAGTGCAGCTTTTAGGTTAAAGTTGACACAAAGTGACCCAAAGCAACTTTGCAGTCTGGCTGGTGAGGTCTCAGCCATCGTTATTCCTGGCACTGAGTGCCTTCTAAATTGAGTGAGTGCTTGTGCTGTCTTTGCTTCTTCTGATGGATTGGATAAGATCCAGAATTACATTTGGATTTTGCTGTATCTTGTTGTTTTGGGATTTTTTTTTCCTTTTCTTTTTTAAGCTGCTAGGGCCACTGAAAAAAAGATTATAGTTAACATGAAAACAGATGTAAAAGACTGTCACTGTGTTGTGTGCAGCCTTAAGCTGTACATATTGGCAAGTTACTGTGTGTCAGATTTCTTGATTTGGGCATAAAGGCTGCCCTTCAGTTAAGGCAGGAGGAAAAACATTTAAGCTTCTTTATGGGAGTAGGTATCTGAAAGGTTGGGGGCTGCTCCTTCAGGCATGAACAATTTCTGGCACCTAAAGCAAGGGCGCATGTAAGTGGGTGTGTTTTACACTGTGTCTTAATAAGTTTTGAAAGAGAAAGCCTTTGAAGATTGCCTTAGAGAGGTAGAGCAGACTCTGGCGCTTGGGGAAAGGCACTGGGCACAGATTGACCTGACACTTTGTCTCAGCAAAAAAGACCCCTATAAAGTCAGGAGGGTTTTGAACTGAGCGATGACAGGAAGGGATTTGAAACTAGAAGCAGAAGAACTTTTCTTCTTATGTTTGTGGAAGCAGAAAGTGTATTTGCAAATAAATCTGGCTTGCTTCAAAAAATGCTTATCTCCATCAACTTCTGACAGAAATGACCTGTAGTTCTGAATTTGGCTGGATGTGAGTAGCTGTTTGGGTAGAAGAAAGGTGACACATTATTATCTTCTCAGCTTTCTTCAGGTTTATAGTTTCTTCACTTTTGAAGTGCTAATACCAGAAATAAACACAGTGTTTTAGCTAAGATCCGTGTTTTGTGAAATTACTTGTGGAGGTCAAGGGGGAGCTGACTATAATACAGGTTATTCACAATGAATTTGATGTTAAAACTAATAGTAGCATGAAGGACTGGATTGGAAAAGGGAGCTTTTACTCTGCTTGTAAATGTTTTTTTTATATCAGGAAGATAACGTTCTCAGTTAAGGGAATGAAACATTATACTATTTTTGTGGCTTGTGATAATGTTATTAATTTGGTGCTTGCAGTGCTTTTCAGCCATTCTTAGATAAGTCCTAATATTTCATGTGCAGCGTTTGAACGCAAAATATATTTCAGGAAAATTAACAGCATTTAAATTTGACATTAACTACAAAGCAGTACTTTATGTTGATAAAAATCTCAACAGTTTTTTAAAAGTAGAACCCCACAGAGAGATTCTTTGGAATTGATGGCAAATGAAGTTAATGCACTTAAAATGAATTAAACTCCTTGCTATTTAGAATAATATAATGATGTCTGAATTTTATTCCCAAAAGAGGAAATACAGTTGTTAAGTCCAGATGGATTTTTATTTTTGTTGGAGTAAGTTTTGAGAGTAGTAATATGTTCTTTTTAATATTTTTCATGTTACTACCATAATGCTGGATCTGAGACAGCACACACCTTCTTTTTAAAAGTTTTTTTAAACCCAGTCAAATTAACAGTCCTTTATTAAAACAACAGTGTTTATTTTGAAAATTAGCACTTTCTTATTGCATTTTTAAGAGTTAGAAAATAAGCACGAGGATAATGTAAGGTATAGAGAAGCCAAGGGCTCAGTCCTGTGTCAAGTTATTTTCAGCTCTAACATGGTAACTGCCAGTGCCTATGATTGTAACCTGCCCAAATTTCAAGTGATGCAGCAGGAGCTTAAACTCTTTTCAGCAGGCTAAGTCTTCTTGTGCCTGGGTTTTTTGCCTTGCACTGAGAGCTTGCACCTTGGCAGCCTTTGTGATGCTGCAAAGGATGTGTGATGAGTTGATCACATCTGAAACCTAAGTTAAAAAGAGAAATGTCAAAGGAGTCAGTCTATTCATTTAGGTGAAGATGAAAGGCAGTTTGGTTATTGCTGTGTCAGTTTAAAGCTTCTCAGGCCTTAAAATTATTAATCCTATTGTGGTGGTTTGCTCTTTTCTGTGTTTTGCCCATTGGCAATTTGTCTCTAAGTTCTGGGCCCAATTCTTCTCCACTGGTAGGGGAATAGAATTTGGTAGACTTCCTCCTTCAGTTAGGATTGCCATGAAAATAGGTGTCAAATTAGGAGGCTTACTACCAAAATAAATGTTGGTTTGTCTTAAATAAGCATAAAGCTGGGGGGAAACTCCATTACTGAGCATGATACCATATTGCAACTCCACTTGGAGTAGAATATCAAATTATTACTGATAATTTTGCAAACAGATTCTAGCCTGGAAGAGTGGTATATGAAGAAAATGAATGACTAATACAGGGGTATGAATCATGGGGTGAGCTGAGTGCAAGCAGGCGGTAAGAGTTTCTACATGGCCGAATGTCAAGTTGCATGTATAAAAACTAGGATCTTTAAGCCACAGTTGAAGCAAAGGACGCCCCATCATATGAAACAGTGACTAAAAGTGTTGGGCAGTAACTGGTGAGCAAGAGTTGTCACTGCAATCATGGATAAAAGCATTGTTGTGATCCCCAGATGGATAAATAAAAGCGTATCAAGTAGAGAGGTTATATTTTCTTGATGCTTGGCACATGTGCTGCATATAGTGCAAAGGTGAAAGGGTATTGATGAAGTGAAATGCATTGAGTTGGGAAGCCACTACTGTGAGTAAAGGTGTGGGAAACATGGTGAGAAGTGCAAGGAGCACAAAGTGCTTGGCTTAGCAAACAGTGTCAGGGAAGAACTGATCATAACAGGCAAGGCTCCTAAGTGGGGACAAAATACTGATAACATACTTGATAAGAAAAAACTCTCTAGTCCAGCAGTCAAAGCTTGTTATGATTCAGTTGACCAAGCTTATTAGACATAAAATGAAATTCTTTTCAATGAATTGTATCTACTTCACTGGTTAACAGTGCTGTGATTTATTGCATACTCCATTGTTTTGCATTTGCTAAATGCCTGTTGTTTCACCTGGTTGGTGAAGAAGTTGTTCTGCTTCCTGGCAGAAGGGAGCCCAAGGAATTGCTTAAGCAAAATAACAAAAAAATGTTACAACAAGAAAAAAGTGCTGAAAAAAAGGGGAAAATGAACTTGTACTCTTGTGTTACAGATTCAGTGGTTCTTTCCTTTGACTCCGTTGGACACACAATAGGCTCAGGTACAACATTGCCTTCTTCTCTATCTCCCACCTCATGACAAGGCTTCTACTTAATTGGACATGGTAGCCATGTTGGGAGGCAGGACACTGAGGCAGACTTCTGTGGGAATCAACCATCAAGCCAAAGGGTAAATAGGTCCTTTCCTAAGTGCAGTGGGAGTATTAAGAGCCTTAGTGTGACTTGCCCCTTAACCTGCGGGACTCTTCCCTTACCCAGCGAGGAAATGACCTGGACACGTGTTGATGATGCAGTTTGTGCTTCTCTTCTCATGTGAAAGGCATTAAGATGATGTCACCCACCAGCTGAAGAAAAACTGTTTCATGCTACTAGGATAGTTTCCCAGCTAAACAAACAGTTGAGTTATTTGGGGAAAGACATTAGGAATGCTTCCAGAAAGGAGAAGGCAAAAGAGTCGTAACTAAACCAATAGGGCTGGAAACCTTTTTTTTTGGATGGAGATTGACCAGCATTATCGAACCCCAGGGCACATCCTTCCCAATCTAATTTCCTTTGGAACCTAAGCATGACCTACAATTAAACTGAACCAGAAATCAAAAATTCTTTTGTGCTGGCGGGGCACCTCACTAGATCAGTAACTCTCCATTTGGCTGTGTGTAATGTGCAAGCTGCAGCCAAGGCACGCCATAGTGAGCCTGATGCTTGATGAAATTCAGTTTACAGTGTGTATATAATGGTATATGAAGAGCAAGGGAAAGGCTGAGAATTGCTCTTACGACTTTAAATCCCTCAACACTTAAAAGATGGGGATATTTATTGTCTTTCACGAAAGACAAAATCTTCACTTTGATTTTTTTATTTTATCTTGCTTGCCAGCCTTTCCTCTTAGGTTGATAGGAAACATGCTGCCTTCCAACATAGCACCTGTCTTCTGCCTGCACAGTTTGAAAGAGAGCCTGCTGCCTGACACTAACATCAAAGCTTGGGCACATTTCTGATTTACTAACCCCTGAGCTAGTGGTAGTAATTTACTTTGTTTGAAACACCTCAAACATTTTCTACTCTCCCTGTATCTCCTCTAAAACTTATATCTGGAAAGAGATCTATTCTTAGTGCATGATTTGATGCGGGAGTATCTCTAGGGTGCCAAATGGATATGTTGTTGTTTGTATGGGGGGAAGAAAGCCTCTATTAATTCTCTGTTACTAATTAATATGTCATAACTGAAGTGTGTTGTTGCCTGCCTCCTGTATTGGGTGGTGGTCTCTTTAGTCTGCTGAAGTGGGGGGGAAGTTGCATAGGTTTGAGATACCCTTCCCTGAATTTTAATCACAGATTTTGTATCTATGGAGTCAACCATAAATGTTACTACCAATAGGGAAGTAAACTTAGTGATGAAAAACAGTTCAGCTGCTCTGTGTCTTTTGGAGTTCTGTTAATAAGGAGGGTGGGAGACAGGCTCATGAGCCATCAGACTGCCTGGGTCTGTTTTAAAAGCACTGGTCTTTGTTCTGCTTGCATTTTGCAACTCAAACGTGGGTTGGTTAGGAATTGAGACAGTAAGACTTGATCTTCTGTAAACCTTTTCACTGCAACAAGACTGAATTTGTTCATCGAAGAAATGTGAAGATAATGCTTTTATTTGAGAATGGAGGCTCAGAGGAATGTCTGAGAAAGCTCTATGTTTATTGCTCTTATGTTTAGTACTTTGCACTTACTGTACTGCAAACTTCACCTTGCTCTGAACTGGTATGTGTAATGAGATGTCAAGATGTGTGATGTCTGTCCAACTGAGGGATAGCTTTCCTTGTTGAACAGGAAGGAGAGAGAGAAAAACTGTGGCTATTGTGCTTCCGCTGTCCATCCCATCTCACCTTGCTGCAGACCCAGGAAAAGACAGAGCCCAGAAAGAACCCACAGAAACCATGGCAGCTCCAGGCCCAGCCATTTCCAGTAGGTGATGTTTCAGCTAAAGTTATATGCTTTGGAACATAAAATTACATACACCTTTTTCTTTATTGGTCAAAACCAGCTGAGAATAAGTCTCCCTGTTAAGATTTCATGCTGCTTAAAACTGATACTTGTCTTTGCATATTAAACAGCTTAGGAGTGCTCTTTGGTACTTGTTAATCATGCCATGTGAAGGACAATGTCTTGTTACAGCTTCTGTATCTTACTTGAATTGACTGTTTGTCCTTATCTTCTTTCCCCTTAATCTTGTCCCACATGCAAGTCTCAGTTTTCAGAGGTGCTGGAAATCTGTCCTTACGCAACTCAGATTAATGACACTGTCTAGGTTTTTCTGGATAAACTTTCTGAACTGAGTGCTCAGAAGTTCATCTGGCTGTGGAGCTTTAATGTAATGCTTCATAGGAGATTATTGGGTAGAGGACATGCAAGCCAAATGTGCTTTGAATGAGGCTGAACCGTGAGGTTCATGCTGTGGTCCAGCCTTCACAAGTCCGGATGTTTTTGTAATTCTCTTCATGGCTGTCCGTTCCCTTGAAAGATAAAGCTTGAGCAGCTGAGATAAGTGTTTGATGTGATGTCTAGGCCAGTGTTTCAGCTGAAACCATTTCAGAAAGAAGCGTGGCATGCTCTGAACTTGGGGAAATAATCAGGACACAGAGTGTTTGAGGAGACCTAGTTTTCATTCACTTGCCATAGACAGCTAGTGCTCCTTTTATTCTTTCCTCTCTAGTTGCTTTGTTTTACTTTGTTGCTACCAAATCAAACATTGGACCTTGAAAGTCAGATTTATACCCCTGCTATTTTTGTTCAAGACTTTTTCCTACCTCCTGTGTCTGACAGCAAGCTGAATTTTTCTTCTCTAAGCCTTGGCTAGGAGTGCACTGAATGCGCAACTTTCCCAGATGCTACTGTGCTTGCTGAAAATACTGAATACTTTTGGACTGTAGGCTTATGCTCTTGTTAGACATGTTTGATTGCAGTACTGACCACTGATTCACAGCAGATGTTCTCACTGCATGTTTAAAAAGTGCTGGTTCCCGCATTACAAGCAACCAAGTGTTATCTAGGTCTTGCTCAAGTTGTTTGCATGTATTAACTCTTCTGGATTCCTAACCTTTGGTTTAGAGTAGCATATCTGCTGCAGTTCATGTGCTTGTGAAAGCCCACATGTAAGACCGTGGTTCCAAATGCTGAGTTCACACTGGTAGTGAAGCAATCATCTGAGAATTTAAATCTGTGCTTATTTAGAAGTTTGCTGTTAGTGATTCATTAAGTCAAAGTCCTTAACCATTTTGGGAGAAGCTATTAGAACTATGAAGGAAACTTTGCCTGTTTCATTCAGCTGCTGGATGTTCAGATAACCATTTTGTGAAGGATGAGAATAACCCTCTCTGTCCTACTCAGTACAACTCCAGAGTGAATTTGGTGACTACTTGCCTACGTTTTGGATGGAGAGTGGTATGGATGGAGGCTGGGAATAGAAATGCAACTGAATGAGGTATCCAATGGGTAGAATAGTGATAGATTCCTAGCATAAGAGAAAAATATTGTGACTTGCAGAAGATTCCTTGATGTTTATTTGATTTCTTAATGATACTGTGATGGTACAGATGGCTACGGTTGCAAACTCTCATATTTCCTGGATTTCCAAGGCAGTGGTAATTAACTGTAGATGTTCTTGGTTTGAGAAAAGCAACTTTAGTTTATGTTTGGAGCCGATGTGGTTCTAGTGTATCGGGTTTTTTCACCCGAATTGTATTTCTATTTTAGCACTATGTGGTAGTGATGGGAAAGGAGAGGTGAACTTACCGTGCTGTATATTTCTGCATTCCTGTAAGTCAGGGAAAAAAAAAGGGAAATATATTTTTTTTCTCTTCTGGTTTTAGTGGCTTTATTCTGCAAAAATGCTTTTCCCTTTTCATTTTTGATTAATGAAGTTCTACTTCATTCTTTATTTTTCTGAGTATAGACTGTGGGAGCTGCTTGAATCTTTGCCAGTGACTGTCATGAAGCAGTTTCATAGTCCTTATGTGACTTTGCCAGCATGTTCAGTATCATCATCTGTCTTCTTATTAATGCTCTATTCCTCCAGTTGAAAATACAGCTGTGAATGAGTTGAGGTGCAAATGTCAAGAAGTGGCTTAATGAATACCTCAAATTAAAAGTATTTCAATGTGATTTTTCTCTCTCATGTGACATCTCTCTACATCAAATCAGCACATCTTGTAAGTCACTAAAAGCCAATATGGATTACTGCTTTGTTAATATTGTTCTTGACTTTTATTAGGAAATGCGATACGATTTATAGAATAAAGAGTATGTTGGGAGACTCAGTAGGGCAGTATTAGCTCCATTTGCCAAGTGAACTTGTGGCAGTAAATGAAACAACTGTTTAGCAAAGGCTGTAGTCTGCCTTGAAACAGATCACTTCCTGGGAAAAGCAAAAGGGCATATGCAGATCATAGGAGGAAAATTTTTCATCTTTCTATCAGAATCTTCCCTAAATTCAGCTTAAAGCAGTCAGTTGCTTTTCTGCCATTGGAGGTTGCTATAGTTTTATTAGGATGTGTAGATGCAGACTGGTGAGGTAAGCTTCTGGTGCTGGGCTGCAAGGGCTGAGCACTTAGCTTTACAGGTGTCACTTCTGCTTCTTCTGTCTATTGTTACAGAGCAGGGAAAGGCACCGGGGACTGGGCTTTGTCTTACTGGTTTTCTTGGTGTTTTCCTTAGTGTCACTTGGCAACCTAGAGAAAAAGGTTGGTAAATGTGTATGCAAAAGCATAAGTGGGGGTGAGGAGGAAACTGAAACATAGGCCTGCATGCAGTCCATGCAGGACTGTGCTGAGAAGCTCAGGTGGCCTCAGCTCTACCACTTCTGAACTTGCCTTTGCTGTCTTTTTTTATTCCCTGGTTATTTAAATAGAAGATAGTGCTTTCATCAGTAAATTCCATTACTGAAGAGGTTAAAGTGAAAATCCTAAGGAAAGGATGCAACATTAAGTCTTTGTTTATCCAGTACTTTGATTGTTGCTCAGTAATCCTGACTGGTATTTTTTTAACCCTGGAATAAAAGCTTTCTTTTGTCCTTTTCAGTTGATCGATTTAACATGACTTTTTTTCCTTAATTCTTTCTTGTCTCTTGAGTTCTAGCAGAATTACTTTACATGGGCTGAACTTTTATAACTGTCCATATGTGTTTTCTTAGTCCAAGGTGAATGTGATGTGTTTGGCCTTTTTCATTGCAGAGTAAGTCATTTTACCTGTGGCCTTTGCCACAGACATAGAACTTACATGTGAGTAGTGACCAAGGCTTGGCTCAGTTCTGCAGAGACCAAACTGCGCTGGACAGGATGAAATGTATCAGGGTGGTCTGAGCATTCCTGATAGGACTTCTGTCTCTTGAGAATCATACTGATTTCTTTGACAAACACAGACATTTTGAAAAAAATAGCAAAATTGTATCCTCTGCCTTCCCTCCTGTACTTGCAATTACCAGTTAAACACAGAACTAGAACTCCATATAGCCCATCTTTAAAAAAAAAGTTGAATTTTCTATTTCTGCAGACAAAGTTATTTGTAGTGGGCTTCTAAGTAGCTGGCTGCTAAAAAGGTTAGTACTTAAGTCATCAGTGAAATTTGTTACAGGTAGTTTGAAAAGATAAAACCACTATGCCAAGTTAATTCCTGGATTGTTGATTTCAGATTAGAAGCATAAGAGGAAAATTCTGCCCATTTTGCTTCTATAGAGCTATATTGGTGCAGATGCAAAAGGCAACTTGAATACTTGCTAGATACTATACACTGGGCTTTATGGCTTCCTGGGTGGTCTGCATGGAGTTTACAGACATGAGACAGTGCATCTCTCACTTGCAACCTGGTAGCTGGATTTCTGTTAGATTCTTCAGAGAAATTTCCATGCTAATGCCAACACTGAAATTGGCACAGGATTTGCATAATTTATAGAAATTGCTATGCTTGGCTCTATTTCTGTTCATGTAATCCCAATTACATGCTTTATTATGAAATTGTTGTCAGTTCTTAGATTCTTATTCAGTTCTGATCTTCCTGGAAGTGTAGAAATGCATTTTGTTTTTGACCTAAGATGACCTCTTGTTCTTATGGGGCACAATTAAACTTCATTTCCCATGTTTGTCCATTTTGTGCTTCTGTGCACTGCTGTACCAGATTGTCAGCTGAGATCTGTAGCTCCTTAGCACAGGTGAGTGTGATCTTTAGATTGCCTTGTGCCCTTTTAATGATGTTGCTTTTATCTTTCAATGGGCCTTTCAGTCTTTTGCGGGCTTATAACATAAAGCCTTGTTCAGATTATTCCATTATGTTCTTTCAGTGGATGCAAACTAAATTCTTTATTACCTTTACTCATTTTTTGCTTTAAAAATGGATCTTGTGCCAAACAGCCATAGATGTGTCCTGTCTGGAAATTGGTGGGTCAGACACGGCCTGGGCTGGATCAGACCTGCCAACATGCTTAAATGTGAAGGGAGTTCTCCAGGACTGTACCTGTTGGTGGCTCTGCATTGTCCTTCAGTGCAGAGACCCCCTAATGGTTGGGGTGTTGGGTGAGCATCATCATGATGATGTTGGCAGAGGCCAACATCAAACCACAGTTAACATGGTCAGCTAGTCCAAGCTGGTTTTTGGTGGAGAAGCTGGAATCATTTTACCTTGTTCTCTGTACCTATTTTGTTCTGTTTTCTCAAGTGTTCCAGCACTTGTTTATCCCACTGCATGAAAAAGAGGATGAATATTTCTGTATATTCAGTGGTTAATTTGGTAAGGCTTTAAACAAAGGTGATGGGAGGAGAAAGCAGCCTGGTAGGACACAGAAGGTGGCATGTGTGCCAAGGCAGGCTATTGCCACTTCTATTTTCAGTGTAGGAAAGGGTTTGCCCCTTTCTTGATCTGTGTGATCAGCTCGGTCCCTCTCCTGTTATCGTCACACCCTGACCAAACTGTGTTTTAAATTCAGTTGTACTTTGATTTAGTGGGTCTGTGTTTCATCTCGTTTTAATTTAAATACATAACTTCGGACAAGGATTGCCTTTTCCTGCAGCTTGGCTCTGTGTGTTTGGCTTTCTTCAGATATTTGGGGCTTTATCTGTCTTTTGTGAATCCAGGCTGCTTCCAGCCATCACGTGAGCTGACTTTTGGCCCCTGCATTCATTGTGATACAGCTAAATGACACTGGAAGTCTGTAACAAGACTCTGATTTTTGCTAAAAAAGAAGATAACTTTGAATCTGTAATTTTAGAGGCTCCTAGTGTCTTTCCTGGGGAGCAGCATGTGATAGAGATTCATTTCCAAGGTAAAAGTAATGCTGACTTCCAAAAGTGCCAGTGAGTGTGAGATGGCCCATGGTGAGGGCAGCATTTCTCTGCCTGCAATACCTTGCACATCTCACCGTCTAGTGAGTGGAAGGGGCAGAGGTGCTTCTGGTTTGATGTTACAGCCTGAAACTATAGTTACACCCTGAAAATGAAGAATACACCCATGCTTCTGGTTTGAAACCAGAAATGTTGTTTTGTTTTGTAATACTTTTTTTATTTTGGTAAATGCCTGTTGCAAGGTAGTTGACATATAATTTTACAAAATTACTTTATGTCTCTGTCAGTAATAATCAGCGAACGTCAAAACTTTAAACCTAGGGGAGGTGAAACACTTGTGACAAAGAGAAGGTAAGTCTTGTGAAACATTGCAATGGCAGTCTGTCCTTAGTGTTTAGCTTGTGTCTGTGTTCTGATGCTTTGGTTGGAAAGTGCTGAGCTAGTAGAAAGTCCAGGATGTTGTTGTAGTTATGAGGTGATATATCTCTTATTGCATTTCCTCTTTTTGTATTTCCTGCTGGGAAGAAGGGAATGTTGGTTTGAATGAGGTAAGACTGATGACAGATGGGTCAGTGGCTGTAGATGTTTTAAAAAATGAATGATTAAAAAAAAAAAATCTTTGTTGCTGTTTGCTCAGTACAGATGTTGCTTTTGGGAATCAGAAGGGTTAATACAAATTGAAGGCATGTTTCTTTTTCTGGCATGGATACCTTCCTGTGCACAATCCTACAGGCAGAGGAGGTGAGGTTGTACAGGACATAACTTTTTGTAGGAGGAATAAACTGGGAAGAAATTATGAGGAAAGCAGCACATGGGGGAAACAGAACTGTCTGTATGTGGAAAGTGGAGGAGAGATGCACAGGTGGAACGGGGATGGTGGGTGGCACTCGGGTGCTGGCAGGGAACAGACAGTATGTGCCAATATCAAGCATGCACGTGTTCTACAGCTTCTGTTACCTAAGTGATGTCAAATAGAATACTTCCCTTTGCTCAGGAGTTAAATCTTAATGGGATTGAAACCAATGGCACAGTTTACATTGACCTGTCTGGTGCAATCTTTGTGTCTGAGGTACAGGTTTACGCTTTCCTGTTCTGCTGGTAAATAAAGGTGTGAAAAGCTTGTGATCTTCTGAGGTAAACTACTGCACCAGAAATTCTAGGGATGTCTCATGAGAAAAGTAATCCTGTATTTCCAATGAGCTCTTTCTAAAAGCTTATGAGAATTTTTTTTCTTGTTGTTTCTTTTAATCTCTGATCGGATCGTCTTTTACTTCTCTGTTTGTATTATTTTTTTACTGTATAGCAGTGAGACCCAGGGATCCTCAGTGTGAGGAGGCCCCTGAGCTTAACCCAGCACAAGAAGGACACTACATCTTTTTCTTGCATATCTCATGTGAATTCTAATAGTTTTATTTGTTTGTCTCAAGTGTTTGATTTACAAGATCACAATATATTCAGAGATACTGAATTAAAAGCTTACTTTATACAGGAGTTGCAGATGTTCTGAGTGATAGCTTTGTTTCTGTAGCTGTCCCCTGTTCGTGGCATAAACTGACTTTGCAGTTTCCTGTTGAACAACAGCACCTGAACTTGAAGCATTTTTGCCACCGTGAGTCACCTTCTCATGAAGAAGAGCTGCTTGATTATGAAATTGTGGGTTGGAATAGACAAGGAATGAGGAAAAATTTCAAAGCTCTACACATCAGAACTTAGGACGAATGTTTGTCATACAGTTTAGTGGCAAAATTATTTGTACAGGAAGCAGGAAAGCTTTGTTTATCACAGCATAAGTGGTTTCAGTAATGCTTCCTTTTTATGTCTGTGGGTATCTTGATTAATTCTAGTGATTTCTAAATTAATGATTACCTATGTGTTCTCTTGCTCTGGTATTTCCTGGAGATTGAGAAATGTTAGTTTAGGAATACCTTGAAATAACAATAATCTGTATTTACAGCTGCTTTAAGGACTTGCTGCTGTTTGGTTTTGGTGCTTTTTGCAGAGGAGACACTTGCAGTTTTTATAATGTTGTGTTCTTTGCTTTTGTTTTCCAGAATATGACAAACTGGGCTTTCTCCTGAACCTGGACTCAAAATTGTAAGTAGAACAGTAGGATTCTTCTTAATTTCTGTAGTTACAGCTTTCTGTTGTAAGCAACTTCTATGTCACCTGGGCAGCTGGCTCACTGGACTCTACAATTCTACCTTGGACAGCCAAGTCCTGCAGCAACCTGGCAATTACAACTCCTTTCCTTGCACTAGGCTTTGCAGGCCAGCTTGGATTGTGGTTCACTGTCATTAATTCCTTAATAACTGATCAAGAGACTATAAATACCCACTTGAAGCCATGATTGTCAGTCTGCTCTAGATATCCTTCTCTTAATCTTCCAAATGAAAAATGAATTAAAGATGTGGAAGCGGAAGGAATGTGAATCTACAATTTGCTGAGATGCTTAGGAGTTTATATTTCCTTTCTACTTGTTTCTTTAAAAACGGATAATACTATTTTTGTTGATAAAAGAGAGTGGAAAGAACCTCAGCACAAGGCAGAGACCACTTGCTATGTCAGAAGGACGTTGTAGTGCTGAAGATGCTCCTCGTGCTTTTTGCCTTAAGTCAGTCGAATTGAGCCTGGATTGCCGAACACTAGAGGTCAGTAGCGACCCTGTTTCTGGGGTCAGCAACCTGACGGAATTTTGGTATTGGGAGCAAAACCACAACTAAAAGCCTTCTACTTAAAAGGGCACAGAACCAATCTCGTAGTTTTGAGAATACATCCCCTGCACAATATGTCATGTCAATATAAACCCCCTCCTTAATGTTTTGAAAATTTCATTGTACCTGTAGGGTGAAACAATTCAGTTTAGTGATGATGAGCAGCCTGTGAGCTTCCATAATGGAATAAAATCCTCCCAAGTGTGCTGGGAACTGCTATGTGCAGGAGATGAGAAATTCTCTAGGTATGAGCTTCTTTTGCAGAAGCAGCTGGGTACATAAACTCAATTATAGTAACATATGGCAAAAAGTAGCAGAATGTGTATGAGAAAGAAGGAATGTTGATTATTTTTTTTTCCTCCAAAGGCTCTGTATCTTGTTCAGTGGTCAGGAAGGATAGTGTTGACCGCATGAATAGCTCAGAGTTTCTTTCTGGTCTCATTCAATGTAGTGCTCTATGCAGTTTTTGTTGCATGCTGTCTGGAACCCATGCTGGTGGCACAGTTACCCATTTTCTTTGTTGAATTTTCTGCCTTGGGACATCCTAGTCATCCAACATCCTAGCTGGGACATCCAATTTAGAGACAATAATGTGTGTACCCATACAACACTGTGGGATGAGATTGACATGATTCATTACCTTCAATTTATGCATGTAGAAGACAAAGCAAAGAGATTTAATCCAAAATTGTGAAGTGGATAAGTAACCTTTGAGTGAATGTCTGGGTGTTGGAGAGGGAAAAAAACCCTAAAGTTTTTAACCAGACTGATTGTTTTTTCCAGGCTATTTTTGTGTATTTTGTAATGTCCAATTTGTTGAACACGCCTGTTGACAGTCCACACACAGTTGGCATCCCAGTTTGTGCTGTGTCCAAACCACTGCTTCAGTCTTGCTCCTCCTTCTGCATGCACTGTCCTTTTCATTTTGCCTTCAGCAAATCCCATTGAGTCTTCCTTCCCCTCAAGCCTCTGTTCCATTATTTTTTCTCCTCTTTGTTGACTTACCTATTTGATTACAGCTCTCCAAGGCATGGTCTGTTTTTTCTTATTCTTCAGTATGAGGCAAAGTGAAGTTTTTACCTGCTGGATGACTTCCAGAACACTGATTTATTTTCTTAAAACCTCCCCATGATAAAAACTCTCCATGAGTTTGATTAAAGAAAGATTTTGTTGACTACTTTAAAAAATCTATTTATATAGTACTCTAAATATGCATGTTTGTTTTTCAAAGTCCTAAAGTTAGCTTCTAGAAAGACTTGTAACAAAATTGCCATGATTAAAATAAATACTGTGATTTAACTTAAGGAACAAAAAAAAGCAAGTACTGTATATGGGCGAAATAAATAAATTTTTTTCTTTAACTGCAGCTTTGTTAGGTTTTGTTTGGTTGGTTTTTTCTTTTTGTTGTTGTCTATTTGTTTCTTCTGTAGAATTAAAGCTGATCCTGCTTTGAGAATAGACCTGATGATCTGCAGAGTTCACTTCTGGCCTGAATTATTCAGTGGTTTGTTTGGTTTGGGGCTTTTTTTGATAGCCATTCTGTCTTCTGAAGGAAGACAGAAAATGGCTGAAAATACCGTAAAATGTATGAAATAAATTTTGAAAGAAAAATGGCTGATAGTCTAGAGGACTTTGCTACCATTCTACAAGTTCACCTTTTGTGGTCAGGGTGCCAAATTTCTAAATACAGACTGAATTCAATGGAACTTAGTGGTTAATAATACTGTCTGTGACTCAGTCAAGATGGTACCATCATAGAAGCATTTTCTGGTTAAAAAAAAAAATTGCTTAGAGTTGAAAGGAGTAATATGTTCTGCACTGATGACTTTATTGGCAGAAATAATTGAATTATGTCTGTCATTGTGATATAATCGTTCTGGTGGAATCTTGCCATAGATCATAACTTTATAGGGTTCACTTAATTGACAGCATGTGAGAATCTTGTGTGACTTGAAGCACTTAGGGCAATAATTAGTTTTCTTTGGATTTTTTTCCTTAATCTTTCGTTTGCTCAGAACCTGTTGCTGGCTATGTCAGTTGATGTCATTGAAACTAATGGCCCGGAAGACTTAACATTTTCAACAAAGGTAGATCTGCATTAAAACTTAAGTGCTCTGACTTGCACTTTAAATGTCATACAAAGGAAAGCATTTGACATAAATAAGTAGTAATGTGTCCATTTTCCTTTGCATCTTTAATTTTTTCATGCATTGCTACTTTAATGTCCTCTACCCTGCAGATGTCCAGGGCAGATATAGTACAGTCTGCTGTGGTTACAGGAATGTAATGGTTTTGTTTTCCCTGAATTCATGGAAATGGTAATAAAACCAGATTTGTTCACTTTAGAAGGAATTCTGTCAGAAGCACTTGAATAGTGTTTTCTGTGGGAGCTGTATGTCTGATAAATGCCTTACTGTAATTAGGGAGGCTGGCATGGACAGGAATCTCACCTGTAAGGGGATGACCACTTTCAAAGATACTGTATGGATGCTTCATGGAAATTACAGGTTCTGACCTTGTTGGAAAGGAGAATATTAAAATGGAAGAGGCTTCCTTTTCTGTGCCTCTGACTAGGACAGCTCTTCTTTAGAAAGCCTAACAGCTTTTAAAGTACAGGATGGTATCCAGGTGGGGACTGTTAATGACATACGGGGTGAATGGAAAGCTGAGGATGTCCATAGGCAATGCAGTTTATGAATGAGTTGTTCCCTTAGTCAAAACAAGACATAAGTCTCCTCAGGATCAGGTTAGTGAAAAAGATCTGTTGCAAGAGGAGTTTATCTTTTAGTTATATTTGTACCAACTATAACATCATTACCAGAATTAGAATATTAAAACAAAATATGCACTAAGTATAGAAACAGGCCAGTTGCATCCATTTCTCCCTGCTAAAGAGTTTTCCCAAGCAGCAGGAGCCTTTTTAAAACCTGTGAGGATAATATCCAACATTTGCTGGTTGTGTAGAGAAAAGCACTTATACAAAAAATATTATACAATTCACAGATTTTAATTCTTGGGGGGGGCAATAGTTCCTGAACGACTTAAGGCTATCAATCACATTAGTGACTCAGCCAGTGGATTACTAGGTGCCACCAAATGCCAAGACTTGCAGTCACTTTCTAACATCTGTGCTTGGCAACGAGTCACATGCTTTTGTTATTATTAAATATTTATATTGTAGTAGTTCTTTGAGGCTGGCCAGGTCTTAGAAACAAGAGTCTCATTCACTACAAATTCTGAATCATTCCCTGAGCAGAATCTATGTTTGCATTGAATTAAATGAGATTTCCAAAGGAGGATCAGCATATGAACGTGGAGTTAATTATAGACTGTATTTAATGCTTATAAAGTGGGCCAAGCTGAAGGTTGCATGGTCATGCTTCTGTCACTTAGTACTCCCTGAATGCTTGGTTTAGTCACCTTAATGATTGCTTTGAGTCTGCCTTGGCAGTTTACAGGTGTAGATTCACTTGTGTTGAGCATATGGAAAGTTCCTTTTTTGTAGTAACCCATATGATTTGGGGGCTTCTCCATTGCATTGTTGCCCTCACGCTTCTGTGCCAGCTTTCCTTCCTGCTCTGCTGGTGTGCCATTTCTTCAGTGAGATGGAAGCTAATGACTGCTTCTGCTCCTGTTTCAAACTCATCCTTCAGAATCTACTTTCAAAGGGACTTTAGCAGTTATATTGGGGATTTGATGCTTCTAAATAACAGCCAGAGAAAAGCTCCTCTTACGAACTTGGTAGATCTTTTGACCTTCTGCCATAGTCAGTTGAAAACTGTGGATGTCAAAATCTCAGCTGATGAATGATGGGAAAATCTTCCCAGGGTTTGACTTTGACTAGGGAAAAACCACTCCCTCATAAAGTTTAACAAATGTTAGAAGATACACTTGAGTTTCATGGAATCATTCTGCACTTAAACAAAACAGTGGGTCTTATAATTTTCTTTCAAGGTAGAAATAGGAAAAAAAAGAAATTGTTGCCCCTCTCAATTAGAAAAATGGCTCTAAGATCACTATGGTTGACCACAATAACATAATACTAACGTATTATGGGAGTACACTCTGTTAACTATATGATATATATTTTATATTGGTATATATTTTATATTGTGTACGTTGGGAATCTTTAGGCAGGACTTAACTAAAAGGAGGAATATTTTTTTCCAATGGGCTTTGTGTTTTGCTAGACATTTTGTGATGTTGTGTATTTACATATTTCTTCATTATAATAGAATAGACTTGGGAGGTGCAACAAAGATTTTTTGAATATTCATGATGATTTCAACTTTGTGTTAAAAAGAAAAGACAAAGAATTTGAGTCTTGGTGGGGCAGGAAAACCAGAAATAACAACCTTCACCCTGCAAACTCAAATGAAACTTGATCTAGACTTTGAAAAGACCGTAAAAATGGAGGGAGTTTGGGCTAGGGAAACACACAGATTGGGTTACTTATGTTTGTTGAAATGTCTTTACTTCAGAGCTTTAATAATGAAGAACTGAAACAGAGCCCCTTCCCCTCATTTTCTTTCTAGGCTGGGAGGTTGCTTTGAAACTGTTTGTGTCTTTGTGTGGTACTTCGCCATTAAACACTGTAAAAATAAGCAGTAAACGTGTTGGAATGCTGGACTTTCCCCATGCCTGGTGCTGTGGGATTTCTTTCTGCCCTGGGTTTTTTTTCAATTTGTCTCTTTGTATTCCTGCAATCCTGAACAAGGGACAAAAGAAAAGAAGTGAGAAGTCCCAATGATGCCCTGTCCTGCGTAGCCAAGACTAAGAGTGTCTCTCAAGGGCTAAATGCAAGGATTCTGACCATCACATGCAAGAGTGTCCGGATGCTTTTTCTGAAAGACTATTTCAAGGCTTAGCATATAATATTATATTATATATAATATAATGCCTATATTAGGCTTAGCATATAGCCTAATACTATAAAGGCTTAGCATTGCCAGGTAAATACCTAAATACTTAGGTATTTACCTGGCAATTGGTTATTTATTTCTCTTTCATTTCAGATTTTTAATTCATCTCCTTCTACCTAATCTCTTCCATTCTGTACTAATTGTTTGAGCACTTGAAATATTCAAGAAAATTAACCCGAGCTATTTATAGCAATTCAGTTACCTGGCTGTTTGTTGTTCATCCATCAAACCTCTCCCACATTTGGGTGGGTTGTAACTGCCATCCCTGTTTTTGTTTTGCTCTTCTTAGTTCATTTCAGTTTGTTTCAATTTTGATCCTTTGGCATTCTGGTAAGGATTTCTCATGGGAGCCTTTATTATGTAACTTTGGGATTCCTGTGTTAGACACCGTTTCAGTTGATGAAGAAGAAGATAAAGACTGTAGATTCAGAATCGCTGGCAGCTTAGATAGAATTGATTCATTGCTTGATTTGTTAAGTGCAAACAAAGTCAAAAACTTATGTTTGATGCCTTTAAAAGGGCGAGTTTCCTGAAGCTGGAAGTAATTATGAACCAAACCATGTGGGAAAAGCATGTAAAGCAAGAAAAATGAATGGCTGGGCATTGTTTAGAGCAGTTTTATACTGTTTGCCCCAAACGTTCAGTTTCATAAGAAAGATATGTTCATGGAAAAATAGTGCTATCAAGAGTGTAAGGGGAGACAATGATAATGTATTTATAGAAAAGTAGAAGTGTGCAGTAAATGCGGAGTTTTGTTCTGCTTGGATGAGGGAAAGAAATGCTCTCCTTAATAACAACAAAATTTCAAGGAGTAGATACCTAAGTTTATGTGCTTTAGAATTGGTATGTCTGGACAAGATTCTTGAAAATTTCTGAAGAAGTAGCAAAGGGCTTTTTGGACTACTAGACATTATTAATAAATCTTCACACACTAGGGGTTCTCCATATCCTTGGCAGAAAGTTGAAGTACGAATATTTTAAAAGCAAAAGAGAATGACTCATAAGCTTTTCAACCCATTTTTGATTCTGAGAACAGTAACATATTTGCCAATATGAGTTTCCACGGAGAAAAAAGTAGTAATACCTATAGTTCCATTTACTGTGCTTATTTAAAAAAGAATGCTTTTTTAATGATGGGTTTGTTCTTCATGTGAATACCCATGAAGGTGCCTGCTATGTGTGAGGGCCTGATTTCTTTCTTGATATGTTCATCTTAGGACTTAGTTTGTACATTTTGTGTTCTTCTAACCAGCCAGGCTAGTTGCACAAAACTGGGAAATCTCAGTTCTTTTTTCCCCTCTGTATGTGTAAGGTGGAATGCTTACTTTGCTTGTAGTTCATCATCACAGTAGCATTAACCTAATTAAATTTGTTTATTAAGTTTGTTTATTTGTTTTCCAGGAGTGGATATGGTTACAACTAGTAACAAGTTTCTACTATTGTTGTTCTGCTACTGTTGTTTGGGCAAAACTTTTTACAGCAATTGCATTCACAGAAGGCTGAATTTGCTTTAGTAGTAAAACCCCATTCTGGGAATTTCTAATAACTCATAAATGGTGTGGGGGTCCTCGTGTTGCTTTGTCCTCTTGAGAGAAGGGCACATTAAAAGCCACACTTCATATTCTTCCTTCAGAAATCTGTTCTAAAACTCAGAGACAAATTACTTCAGTTTTGGCCAGCTTCTGCACTGGTGAGGTTATAATGCTTCTAGTTACCGAATATCCTCCTACAAAGACCTTCTTGCTCCCTGAATAACTTATAAAAATTGAATGAATTTGGCTATCTAAGCATTGATCATTCCCAAAACTTCAGTTAAAGAGATTGGAAATACTGCTAGATGTTCTGTATCATGGGTTTTGATGGAGATTTATGTTAAAACGCTGGCATTCATCATTTTATTCTTGATCTTGGTCATAAAGAACAAAGCAGCAGCACATATTGTGGAAGCAGGTGATTTGTTGCTGCCTGTGTTGAATCAAAGCTGTTGTGAGCTTATCCTTAAACTGATGCAAGAGCTTCCTCTCTTGAAAGTCCTGAAGGGGTGTGGGTGATCACCAAGCATCAACTGCTCTGTGCCTGTCTGGCCCTTCTTGCAGGCCGGCAATGTTCCACCTCCAAAGAGAAACCTATTTCCCTTTTGTGTTCTCTTGGAAATGTTGTAGGGAACCCCCATCAGATGACTGAATGGAAATCAAGTGTATTCCAGCAGGTGAACATTATACTGTTTATCAAGCCTGCCTCTGAACCTTGTCACTTACTCTGAAGAACACACTTGCTATGGTATCCAGACACAGCTCAGTTGTCAGCCCTTAATTTGTAAGCTGGCTCTGAGGAGGTTTTGTAAATGGAGTGTATGGGAAGAGACATCTTAGTCTACTCAGTCTGCCTCTAATTTTGTCTTCTGTATAATGTGACCAGAGAAATCAAAGCTTTGCTGTCTGCCTCATTCTGCTAAGATTGCCATACATAAATTTTAAGAATATGTAGTAGGTCATCAAGACAGGAAAGAGTTTAGTGGAGCAAACACATACAGACTTCTTGCGTGCTGAGGAAGGGCAGTAAAACCAAGACCTACTTTTAACACTGTGATTAGTATCTGTTAAGTAAGAAACCAATGTTTCATTATTCTGCAAGAATGGAAGAAGCCTAATTGCTGTGCTTGAGAACTGTCTAGCAGAGGAGAGGAATGAAGGAGACTGAAGGAACCCAGTTAAATATAATCCAAAGGGTTTTTTATTTTCTTTTTCCGTTCCCAGTCTTAAGACTGGAAACCTAATAGTAAGTTTTGATGAGTAAATACCTCTTTATTTTAGTTGTTTTAGGACTGGAGGACAAGGTAAGTTTTGATTAGGTTGATAAATTTAGGATATGCTTTTTCCTTCAGGAATCTCCAAAGGACCCCAGACCTGACTAGGACTGGTAGGAGAGGTGATGGTGTGTGATGCCCATTGCAATAAACAAAGCATGATGGAGGCTACTTTGCAGCAGGAGGGTTAATGCAGCTGTGTCTGATGTGACGTGTTGGGGAAGGAGTCGTGTAGCAGTTGTTGCTGTAAGACGTTTTTGAGGTTATGGATGTCTGAATTAAATTATGAGGCTGAGATGAGGTTTTCTCTATTTGCTTTTGAGAAAACCAAGCAGTTAAATTAATGTTAATGAAATACTTTTTACACTTTATACAGAAGCTGATGTGATTCTTTCCCTGTTCACAGCAGAAATGAAAACAGGCAGAAATGCTACTGCTAACACTAGCTTGCAGCTCCACTCCTGCTCTAAGAAATGAGAATCAGGACCACAGAGGGAGGGACAGAAAACTGAGAACATGTATGTGCTGTTTCTGCCTTGTCTGCCGTGCAATCTGTTCCAACTCATCAAAGAATAAACTGAAAAGCCAACAAACAGTGTTTTACATTTCCATATTGAATGTGTTTGTATAATTCTGGTTGATTTCAGACCTTTTAATTCCTGCTTAGAAATATATTCCTCTGGCTCCTTAAAAGAGTTAATCTTGAAGACCTCAAAACTGTGAATGGTGTCCTGTACAGCTGCAAAATGTTGAGTGCCTTCCTCTGTTCCCCTTTCATCCTCTTTTAGTGACCGGTTTTTTACATCATGGAAGGCAGAAATTCCCAAAGGTGCCTGTGTCACTGGACTATTTGAGTCGGGGACTCTGATCTGTACAGGAGTCAAAGCTGTATTTTAACATCATGGAACTTGGCTCAGGTGATTTTGTGAAGTGTTGCTATTTTGATGAATTAACAAGGAGGAGAGGATAGGATTTGTCCTGTTAAAAAGGGAAACCTATTTTATGGCTCAGCCTTGGACCTGTCCTTTAGCCTGTTCACCAAACAATTTGGAAAGAAACACTGCTCTCTCTCTCAGAGCCATGAATAACCTCCTGATGTGGGGCTGGTGTTCAGTGAAGTTATGGTGATACAAGATGAAGCACAGTCTGATTAATTGGGTTGTTCACAGTTCTTTGAGACAAACTTTGAGTTCTCTGGCTCATGGTGGTTACCTGTGGCAGTTTGCATGTTGGTTGGGCAGCCTTTTCACACAAACAGCTACTCTTTGAAGCAAAGGAAGAAAAAAAAAGTCATGTATCTTAGCAGAAGAGCATTCAGTAGAACAATGTATGGAGTAAACAGGAAGGGCTTTTGATCTCAGTGATTCTGCAGCTGTTCTTACTGTTAAAGGTTCCAGCTATTCTCTATTTTCCCTAAAGCAGTTTAGATTTTTGTTAGTTTTGTGAGGGCACTTTTAGTCATAGTAACTGCAAGGGTTCTTTCAGGTCAGGATTGTGTTCTGTACTTACAGCAAAATTTCTGGAGGAAATATTTTTCCTCCCAGTATGTAGCATCCCTCTTCTTAAGGTTTCGGTGTGGTACTTACTAGATTAAATGATGTCTGCTTGAATTCATGACATCTGTCTCTAATATAAGTCACTGGAGACAGCCTTTTCTGGACTACTGCTTCAGAAAGAGGAGTGAGAAAAATTCAAAACCTCATGACTATATACAGCAATTTGTAAAACTACTGTTAAACCACATTCCCCAGTTGTGAGGTCACCTCTGCATACCGTCTAGAGCACTTTATTCACTGACCAGTGGTTTTTTTCCTCTGAATCTCAGTCCAGCCTGGAGAGGAGGGAGAAGCACCCTCGCCATATCAAGTTGGCTTTTTCTTTTATTTAGAGGAATTAAGTTGTTACTTTTTCCCAGGCTGTCCAGACCTTCCAAAGAAAAGTTTAAAGGGTGGCCTTTATCACCCTTACCCCTGAAAGTTACTGGAGAAACTGAAAAGGGAGGGTGTTGTGAAGTGTTCGTGTTAGATTTCCATCTCTCAGTAGCTGAGAGAGATCTTTCCAAGTGGAATTTACTCCCTTAAGGTTTGGTGTCTTCCAGTTGCCTGTGCAATAGATCTGCTACTGCAACAAAAAGGGTTGAACTTCTGTTGTGGGAAAATAAAAATGGCCAGACCAAAGACTCACCTGCTCCAATACCCTGTCTCAAAATGCTCCCTAGAATTGTTTAGGCAAGGAGAAAAATACACAATTGTGAGGCTGTCCTTGCTCCAGTGTCGTTCCACAGCTTCCGAGGGGAGGAAGCTTTGGTCTTCCCAAATTGGGAATGCTGTTAGACCTCTTAATAGCTTTGGGTCCCATCTATACATACTGATGTAAAGAAATCTGCCTATTATATAACAAAGTGCTTCCTTTTGTCTGTTTTACTGTCTTCAGGGTAATTTTGCTTGATGTTCTAATGATATGGGAAATGGTGAATAATAAATTACAGTTGATGTTTTCCATAATATTCTGCTGTGCTCTAGTGTGCTCTCACACCTAGGAAAACACTGAGTCCATAGCTTGGTGCATTCTGCAATGAAATGAACTACATTTTTCTTAAGGGAGATTTGCTGATTAAAACCTTAGTGTGACTGATTTTCTCATTTGGCTTTTAGAACTGCTAAGCACTGGATTTTGACACTCAAATCTGTGTTATCCACAGACATAAAACTGTAATTTCGTCTATGCTGCTCCAGGAATTCTTAGCTGATCTTCCCCCCCCCCCCAGCTGTAGGCTTTGAGGGAGTGTCTTTGTTTTCAGATGTACTGATGTAACTGATTCCTGTTAGTCTGAATAGAGGATTCCTGGATTCAAATTTGATTGAATTATTTATTTCCATCTCTTTAGCATTTGTTTGTCTCTCTTGGACCTACACTGCTGAATTTATTACACTACAAGTAGAAAAACCCTGTTCCCTGTCCAAAGAAAGCATTCCCCATTTGTAGATGTAACAAATGAGGGTTGGTGATGAAGAATTACAGGTTACAGCAATAAAATTATGGTGTTGCAATTTGTCTTCTTCCATTCCTTTGTTTGTCCAAAAATGGGTGTGATAGGTGAGCGGTTTATTTCCTATTAGACTTTTAATTGCCTCACTTTTTATGGGCATTGCACTAGCAGTGGTCTTTGAGAAGCATTTAAATAGAGAATCACAGCATTTAATTTTTGCAGGTGTTGAGAATCACGTGGCCTAATATCAGGGAACACTATTATTTCTGGCTTTGGGGAAACAGAGTTCATTTAGACATTCTTTAGAAAGTTCTTGAGAAAGGAGTTCAGCTAGGAATCTGAATTGATTGCTGAGTTTTTATTTACTACTAAGTGAGTCCTAACACACCCCATCTCCAAACAGTGTGGTTATCCTGCATTACATTATCCTTGTCTCCTGTCTGTAAAACCAGAATGCTGATACTTATCACTGAGGATGGAAACCTAGTAATTTTGGACCTGTGGAAACCAGAATAGATAAAAGTCCAGTAATATACATTGAGGAATTGTGCTGATTGTCAGCAAATTACTTCATCATTAAGTTATAAGTTTTTTGTCCAAAGATTAGTAAATAATCAAAAACTCGGGGAGCAGTAATTTTTTTTTCTTCGTTTGGTAAACAGCTGCCTTCTGTGAAAATAAAATTTCTGCATTTCATGCTTTTTGTTTAGTCTAACAATTGGTATTCTGTCCAGTTGTTTTTTCCTTTCCATGTTTCTTTAAAAACACAAACAAACTCTGGAATGGACTGTTTTCTTTGCTCCTCATCTGTGTCTATTTGAACACAATTCTGCTTTTTCTCTGGGCTACTAGTCTTGAAGGTAAGATGTAACCAAAACAGAATCTTTTTTTTAAAAAAAGGGAAGTTTACAAAAACCAAAGGAGATCGGATGGTCAGGGATATTGCTCAGTCTTGGGAGGAGTATGCAGCATGAGGTCATACACAAAATGTGCCATGGACTTTGGCTGGATTTTTTTTGTCTTCATCCTTTGAATCTGGTTTTTGTTAAACTCAGGGTTTTGTTTCTTTATTTACTTGCTTAAATAAAAAAAAAGCTGTCCACCTTGAAAACTTCTTATTCTTTTTTCCACGAGGATCCCGACACTTTTTAAGGCATTGATAAAAGGTTATTAATTGAGAAGCTCCAGGTAGGATTCCTGATCCTTGGAACTATAAGGGATGGTACAATGAGATATTCCTTTCTTGTAGAGAAATCACTAATAGCTGTATTTCTTAAGATGTTTATGCATTTAGTACTGCTGAGACTAATCTGAAATTCCTTCTTCTGCCTAGTGATCTAATTTCTACTATTGCAAAGACCAGGAGTGGAATTTAGTAAGGAAGTAGGATCCTCATGACTTTTTTGTGGGTGGAAGCCTTTTCAGTGTGTTTGTGCAAAGATGGCATTTCAGAGGGTGAGTGACATCACAGTGTTCCTGCTCTGAGCTGTCCCTGCCCCTGTGCCTGCCCTGCACTTCCCAAGGGCAGAACTGGCTTCATGTCATCTCTTCCTTCAGGGCTGTGAAGGTGGGTTGTGGGTTCTGGTGGAATATCTTCCAAACTTTGTCTTCCTGGGCCAATTTAATGTAACCTAATCTTCTTCAGCTGCTGTTCTTGAGTAATCCAAATAAATAAATAAAACTGTGTGTTGATTATCATGGTAAGTGAATTTCATGAGAAGCCACAGTTCTTGGTAGAGGAGCAGAATTTACCATTCATCATGTCATTTTAGAAACAGGGATTTGGACCATCTTTCCTTGTATTTGGCCATACAACCTACTTGGGGAATTTGCTTACATGCTGGAGTAACATTTGAAAATATTTACATTTATTTTGCTGGCTATAGGGCAATAGATGTAGTTCCCATCTCTTTCAATTGTAAGCATTTTGCTTTTCCTCTTCTTTCTATCTACTCATTCCTTTCTTTTGTTTGTTTACTTTTTCCTCAGCTGGAAAATAGCAAATATCAAATGATCAGGCTGTGTAATTCTTTGAACCCAAGTTTGCAAACTTGTAAGAGCTGTAATTGGAGCTTCTTAAAATTCTAGTTCAGTGTTTCCCAAGCCACACTGTGCTCCTGGTGAACATGGAGCTCCAGCCGTTTTCCCAGGGGAGGGTTCTGTGGTGGTGTCTTCCACTCCAGGAGGTTCCACCTGAGTGACATGATGGTCATGGCTCTATTTATAAAGTCAGATGTGGAGATGCATTTTTTCAGTCCCCTGCTGTTACTGGTGTATGGGACTGACTACCTTGTAGGTGAATGTAAATTACTTCTCTTCCTCAGGCTGAGTAGCAGTAACTGAGGAGCTGCATCACCCAACCTGCTGAAGGTGTCCTCCCCTGCCTTTAAGTAAACAGGTGGTATTTTCTCCATCAAATGCTTGCTTTACAAGCTTATATGATATTGTGAAAAAGAATATGAAGGACTGCGGAAGCTGTCTATTTATTAGGCTATAAGTCATGTATAGAACAAATACTATTCAGTTATCTGTGACCTTTTGATATTAATTGAAATACATACAAATGCACACCCTAGCCATTCTGCTTGTGTCTTCAGTAGTGTCTCTTTTGGAGCAGTCCTCCAATTTTGAAGCAAATCCTGTAACTAGTTCTTACTGTATGCTCATTGAAATGTGGCCCTTGGCTTATCTGAGGGAAATGGAACTGAAAGTTTTGTTCCAGGAGTCTACAAAATTGTCTTTCGGCCAACACTGAGCCATGACTGTATGTGGTGGATGCATCTGTCCCAGGGAGTCCTACCTATATGAAAATGCTCTGAATCTTACAGGGTATAGCTATGGGGTCTCAGCAATAACTGCTTTGACTTAGTGATCTGCCAAATTATGTGCTAATATTATTTCATTATTGCTCCACAATACCTCGCTATGTTTTATATGCCTTCATTTCATGTTCTCATCCCATCTCCTATTCATTCTTCATGTATCATGACATACACTTTGTAGAGCTGCTGTGTAGGCATAAGACTCAGGTTATTTTGAACCAAAGAGAAAGAAACCCCAAGAAGGGTCAGCCTAGAGAGCACATTGCTGAGAACTCCTTTGCCTTGTTTCAGAAATGTGTCAGTTTGTATATTTTGTGTGCAAGAGTAACAGCAGGAGACATCAGTCCTCAAATAAGATGATCTCAAGTGGATGAAGTTTTTTGAGTTTTACAATCCACAGTTTAAATTCCATGTGAAAAGCAAAGCAGCAAAGCTGTCTCTTCAAGTAGATTTTGTAATATTCAATTACATGAGCTTAGTTGTGGCCATTATTTTAGTAATCTAAACACTGAGTTGTATTACTAATTTCTTTTTTTAAAAAGGATTTAGATTCCAGTCTTATGAGGATGACATGGTGTCCCTGATCGGGACACGATGAAGGAATTAACCATGGTGACGTTTTCACATTTGAGATTAAAAGAAGACACGCATCTGCCAAATGCAAGCAGAAGGAAAAATCTTGTTACTTTTTCTAAATCCTCTGAAAGCAGCTGGATTTTTAACTTATCCAAATTGTGAAATTTTGTTAAGGTTGTCCACATAACAGTGTAGAGAAGCACAGAAAATCTTAAGAATTCAAGATGTGTGCTGGTCTCATAAGAGAAAAGTCAGGAAAAAAAGCAAGAGTGCATTTTCTCTTCAGTGGAATAAGCCAATTACTTCCCTTTAACTTCACCCTCATGCAGGCACTTGTTTAAAACGGCAGATGTTTACAGTTACTGACTGATTTGTTTTTCTCATTTATTCTGGAGAAATTTTTTACTTTACTAGGTTTTTCCTGCTCAAAATCTGAGCAAAATTTAAAGTGTCCACAGTGTCATCTAATTACATTCTCTCTGCTGTCTCCACTAGCTCTTTAACTACCTCAGCCCAGCATGAGCATCAGGAGCTGGAATAACATACATCTTCCTGGACCTGGAAGATGTAGAGGAGATTTGCATCCTTCTGCCATAAGCATCATGATGGTCCTAGCTGGCTGGATTACAAGGATGGCCTTGGAGTTCAGGCACAGTTATGGGGCTAGTGAGATGAAGCTATTTACTACCTTCTAAAGCACTAAGAAAGTAATAGTGTTTGGTTTTCCCATTTGGAAATAAAACCATGTCAAAGAAGCAGCAATATATGCAGCAGTGTAGTAGGTACACTGTCATCAAATACAAAGGAAATGCTTGTTTGTAGACTTCAGTTCTGTACAGTTCTTCTATTACAGAACCACGTACCTACTAACACAGTGTGATTTTCCAGAGTTCGATTTGTTTGAAAGATGTACAGCTCTCTGTGGGATGCCTCATGCAGGATGTTTTGCATCCTGATGTATGGAAGACTGATCTCTGCGAGATTTGTGGATCTTGCAGAAAATAATACCCACAAAGCAAATGTATATACCTAAAGTGATGTTAACTTGGATAGCTTCATCTGGTAGCAGAATGGTAAACAGCAAGGCTGTATGCAGCCTTAATCTAAATTTGCTCTGGGTTACACCTACTAGGGGCTTATCATTATGAGCATGTTGGCAGTGACAGTATGCAATGCGTATTTCAAAGAGATTGAACAAATAAAACATGTCCCTAGATGGATGTAAAATGTAGAGTGCCCCTTTCTAGTTTTCTGTAGCTTGCTGACTCAAAATGCGGCACGAAGAAAGGAGATGAGCAAATGTTGAATGATACGAGATGGCAGCTACAGTTGGCTTAGAGAGCTGTTCTGCCTCTGGCACTTTGGATCATGAACTTCATCACATCCAAGAAATGTTAACAGCTCGGCCCGGGGGCTTTAGCAGCTCTGAGTGTCTTTGTGGGTTTATACTGACAGCTCCCCCCCATCACTATGCAGCGATTGGCATTCTGGGGGCTCACATGCAGGAGGCTCTCAGCCTGCTGTTCTTGTGCCGAAACACCATGATGGGCATCTGAGTGACATTTTAATTTGATAATGAAAGTGCCATTAAACCAGAAAAGAGAAAAATGCCTGCGTTTGTGGCACAAGATATTTTGTGTGACCACTGAGGTCATTTGAGACAGGCCTGCTGTTGAAATAGTTATACAAGTTTGCCAGCAATGACTCACTACCATGGTGGCTGCAGATAAATTCCAGTTGCTTTCTACTTGTTTTTGAAGATTTTGGTATTAGGGGTTTCTGTATGTTGCCTGAACAGTAAAATTCTAGCAACGCTTAGGTTTGCTTTATAAAAATTAAAATTTCTCATATTTCTTTGTATCTGAAATGCTTCAACAAGCTGTGATCTATACATCCTGCTATCCCTTTTGACTGTGTCAGAAGGGGATATACTTTAGCACCATTAGAACCTTCTGTTTTGTCAGCAACAGGCTTTTTCTTCATGTGCCTATTTATAAAGAGATCCTAACTGGTGTAAGAACACAAAGCATTTTGGATGCTTATATCTCAGATGTTTTCTCATCTCTCTCATTTAGAGAAATGTATTATGATATCACATCATCACCTATGGAAACCAAATTCATGGATTTGGATTGTGCTAGATAATGTTGCACCTGTCTCTTTCTCTCCATGTCTATATAATATATTTAGAGATATCTAAACTTTTATTGTAAGTAATTGACAGTGTAAATGGCCAAATGTATTGTTCTGCTATCCTACAGACAAGGAATTTTGATAGTAAAATATTACATGTTTGGACCCTAACTATGCAGGATATCTGTGGCAGAATTAAATAGGATCTGTGTTCTTAAGCTTTTTACAGTGCTTTATAGCTTAAAAGATCTTAAGAAATTAAATACTTACAGTGACTATTTATCTTCTCCAGTTTATTTTCTCTTCCTGCTGTTGAAGGTTTAGATTTTGATTCAGCAGAAATAGATTTTGAAGAACCATAGAGGTTCTGTATCTATCTATATATTCAGAATTACAGGGGTTCTGTGTAGAGGGAGACCATTTTCCTGTAGTTTAGGAGCTATAGGAGGTTTTGTACTGTATGCAGCTAGTTGTAAAATTAATTGTCCATCTATTGTTCATGTAGTTGGAACTGGCTACTGGCCTCTTGAGAGGTGATGCAGGACCAGTATAACAATAGTTACTACCAGTTCAGCATGGAGTTACTGTCCTTCCTATATGTAATTTTCAAACTCTCTCAATCCACATTCGTTGCAGTTAGTAGTAGTTTGCTGATTCAGTGATATTGGTGATGCCTGGGAAAGAACATGGTTGTGACAATAATAGGCCCTTCGGAAGTGATTTTGTGGAGCTACTCTGCGGATCCGCACTGTCATCTTCATTTGACTCCTACTGTTGAACTGGAGGAAAAAACCTTTCATTACCTGCCTGTTGCTGATAATGATGTAGCAAGAACAGTGTTATCGATCGAGTCTTTGCAGCTTCCACTGAATGTCGAGCATGGAACTGTAAATGCTGTTTTTGTTGTTCTTTGAAGGAATATTAACAATTCTCATATTGTGGCTGACGCTAAGGTATCTAATGGTACTTTGAAGTAAATGCTTTCATGAAATGGATGAATGTAAAAATGTTGTAGGTGGTGAATAGGGTCACAAAATGAAATGGTTTTTTTCGGGTCACTCAGTAGACCTACGGTAAATGTATGTGCTGGACTGAAATATCTTTAATTAAGTTGCTGATCTTGTTTGTGTACAGAAACTGAATGAAAAAAACCCCCGCATATTCTAAGTTTGGCCTAAGAGTCACTAGTCAAGCTGAATTAAGACACACCTCAACAAAGCAGTAGAAATGTCATCTCTTACAAATACTGAAAGCACTCATCCCTTTATGATACCCTGCCAGAAGTTCTTGGAGCTTTGTTTCAAATTCCTGAAACTATCTTGAAGTAATCTTCTAAATAATACTTTTCTATAATGTTAACTTTGATCATAACTTAGAAAAATAGCTAAAGCAAAGTGCTGTTTATGTCTTTTTTCCTTTTGAAAGGTTGAAGTCTAAAATTATATATTGATATTTTTCTTCCATGAACTTTACCTTGCTAGCTATGAAAATCTTTCAGCAAAACCAGTGGTTTAGTGGTATTTCAGATATCTTTACCTCTCCCCTTTGTTTGTTGTTCTTCTGTGATGCCATAGTGCAACAAATAAATAATGGTCTGTGTTTGCTATTACTCCCTGTGGCTGTTTTCTGCAAAGCTATAAGGAGAAAAATTACCTGGATGATTGCAAAAACTAGTTCATAGGCAGGAGAGCCCTGATTCTGTACATGTTTTTCCACAGGCCTCCAGAGCTGGCATCAAAGTATGCCAATTTCTCTGAGGGAGTGTGCAAGCCAGGCTATGCATCAGCGCTCATGACTGTCATCTTCCCAAAGTAAGTAATCACTGCGGGAGTTTTTTCTCACTTCCCCTGATGACTTCTCATCCTTCAAGGTGGGTGATGGGCAGAGTTTGTATTGAAAAGTGTCATTACTCAGTCACTTGATTGGTTCAAAGAGAGACCAGTGTTGAAATTCTGGACTATTTGAGTGGTCAGTAGCAATGGCTTAGTTGACTTCAGTCCGACTAGGACTTTGCTCGAAGAGTAGAGACTTCCGGGTGTTGAGTAATAAAACAAATTATGTTATCTGTGCACGATACAAATGTGTGGTCAAGCTCACTGCAGGTACCAGATGATGCAATGCTTCGGAAGCTTTGGTCATGATTAAGTTATCTGGAGTAGATAGTAAAGTGTGATGTTTTGTTGGTTGGTTTTGGGTTTTTTTGTTCTTGGGAGAACAGGGTACAGCATCCCTCAGGTGCCTGGAGTTTGTAGAATTGCTGGGAGACCGTTCAGAAGATAGATTGGAAGGAACATTGATCTGTTGAGGCTCAAGGATTTCAGTTTAGTGCACTGAGTGGAAAATTTGACCAAATGGTTGTTTGACCATTGTACAAGCTTCTTGTACATGTGGAAGAGATGCTCTAGTGCAATGATCTCTTGGCAAAAGAGGCTGTGGATTATTTAACATAATTGGCACTTTTCCAAAAGAGGTATTTTATTTCTTTTGAGGAGGGAATTTCCATGATCTGTGCATATAAAGGTTAGGTTGAGTGATCACGGCCTTCAAGCCAAGCCTGAAACTGGTAGTATCTTGTCTCTTTGTTTTTGTTGACAAGCATGGTGTCTGCAAGCTTTTTTAAAATAAAAAAATAAATCTGACATTGCCTTGTAACCAGTAGATACTACAGACAAGCCTTAAAAACAAAACACTAAAGTTCTCAATCACCAGTGTAAACCAAACAGTTATCAGTATTATCTTCTGTGAGAATTTTGAAACTCTGGTTAGAATATAAATACTAGAACTGGAAGTGAGTGCTTTTAAATCTGTGTTTGTGTACATATTAAATGTAAATAGTATAGAGTAGGACAAACTCATTATTACAAAACTATTAATCTTATTTTAATTTTAAAAAGACTTTGGCTTTGAGAAGGAAGTTTTTAGCTTCCTAGAATCTGAAGTGATATTTATTCTCTCCCTCAGCAGCTGCTTACAGATCTCTGTTCAGTCACCTTCTCCCAGCAGTTCACTGCATTGAACTTATTCCATGCAACGAGGTACAAACGTGTCTCTAGTCAAAACAAGTGGTTGTTGTCTTGTTCATACACTGAAAAATCATATTTTTAAAGACAGCATCTCAGCAGGTATTTATGTTCAAATGCTCATCTAACATGGACCCTAAAACTTAACTAATGTTGATTTTTTTTTGCTGTGATGTCTTTGATTTCTTTATGAATTGAATTCTGTGTTGGACATTTCATTATTTTACTGAGTACTGCTGTAAGGATGGCTGACCAGTAGTTCTGAAAAAAATTCCATGCTGCACTTAAAATTCTTTCTCTTCTACAACTTTCCTTGTACTCAGAGAACTATGCAAAGTTAATATTACCAAGCCAGGTATTCAATATATTTAGAAGTCTTAAAGTCAAATTCTCTTGCCTGTTCATTTAAAGATTTGAGCTGCATGATTTGTTTTATTCTAGCTTTTGTTTTCAGTTAATTGTGTCATTAGGAAACCATCATCTCTACAGCTGACATTTTTTAGGCTTGGTCTTTGCTGTAAAATGTGTGTTTTTGTTGGGTGTTTTTATTATTTGGATAAAGTTGGTTTGGCTGTTTTCAAGCATGAATAAAATGAATAAATGTTTTCCCGTTTTAAGGTTCCTGACTTCTTCATGCAATTTTAAATGTAAATAGGCAGAATATTGTGGAAATAGTTGAGATAGAATAAATATTTCTCAGAGGTTGTAGCTCTTCTTGGTAAGTGCTTTTTTCACTGATAAAAATGAGACTTCAGACTTTACCAAGCATGAGCAAGTACTGGATGGATTAATGAGCAATGCCCTGAGAAATCCAAAACTGTGGTTGATGGTAAGGAAAGACTAAATGTTTGTTTGTTTGTATGAGGTCCTCAGCTGATCAGTTCTCATTCTAGCAATGCTTGATCCCTTCACCAATAATCCTATCTGGAAAAAATCCCAGGTTATAGAGTACTAAATAAGGGGCCGGTTACTTCTAGAGAACAATCTGGATTGCCTGATTTAAATGGCCGTAGTCTAACAAAATATATGCTAATATAGCCAGCATGAAATAAAACATCTGGGAGGAACAAATGCAGATTATACCTTCAAGATAGAAAAAGCTGTCTTGGAAACAGACAGAGAAACCTTCATGTGATCTTAACAAAATACCATTTCTTAAGTGCTATTTCAAGTTCATATGTGCACAAATAAGTTGAGAATTTTGTGTGAAACACTGACTTAAAATTAAAATACAAAACCTTACAATCCAAGATTTCTAGAATACTGTGTCCAGTTTCAATGGTAAAGTGTGAGAAGGGAGGGGAAATAAGAGATGGAAGAAAAGCCACAAAAATGAACAACTGCTTGCTCAAACAGTAAAATAAACAAGACTCCTAGAAATAAGTCATCTTTCTGAAACAGAAGTTGTATCCAAATGAGGAGAATAGGAAAGAACATTAACTTTGGCAAGTTAAATATAAACCATAATGAGGTAGAGCAAAAAAAATGTTGAGGAACAACTTTGTAAAGACATTAAAAAAAATAATAAAGCTTTTTGTCTAACTGTCAAAGGCAGAAAGCCTGTCAGAGATCCCGATGAGCTGATGAATGTTCATAATATTACATGTGAGCTAAGGGAAGGTAAAGCTGTAGCAGAGAAGTTATTTGCATTGCTATTCACTGCAGAACAGTTCCCATGTGGACCCTTCATTTCCAGGGGACAGGCTGGGGGAAAGTGACAGAAGCTTGACGTTTTGGAGTGAATTCCTAGCACAAAGAATTACTAGGAAAAGTTCTCACTTTGTGAGGAACTCTGTGTTGAAGTTGCCGAGTTACACATGGTTGTGTATAATCATTGCTTAAATTGGCCCTAGAATGGAAGAATGAAAAGCAGTAAACGTGCTGGGCTTTTCAAGAAGGGTCTGGGGGGGTGTTTGGGAAAGTGGAAACTAAGAGTAAGCCTGCTTTCTGTATCAGGCTCCTCCTAGAACCTAAAAATAAAGAATAGAATTAGTGTTTGTTCGCTGATAGAGGAGACAAGTTGTCTTCTGCAGCAGGAACTTCTGCCCTGTAAATCTGCTTGTGTTTTTTCAACGGCTGGATCAGCATTTGATAAAGGTGATTTAACTAATACAATATATCTGGAATTCTTAAATAAACCATAATACACACACACACAGACAGACACACACAGACAGACACACAGACACAGACACACACAGACACACAGACACACAGACACACAGACACACAGACACACACACACTGAAAAACCCCAAGCAAACCAACCCCAGCCCAAAAAATCAAAACCAACCAAACATTTGCTGTTTCAAAGATTTTTGGAAAATTAAACTGGTGTAATCCTGTAGTGATTAGGTAGTGATGAGGTAAATAGTGGAAACTGTATGGAAAAAATAAGAAGATTGGACAGTACAGGGATGTTACTCCTGGAGTCCTCTGGAAGAAGATGTGCTGGGATCTCTGCTGTTCCAAGTGCTCATAAACTACCTGGAATGGAAGATGAGTAATAAAGCACTGACACATTTTTTCAGGTGGTAAGACCAAAAGCTGACTGTGAGTAAAGTCAGAGGGATCTCACAGTGGTAAGTGGTGGGGCAAGAAAATAGCAGGCCAAATTCAGTTCTGATAGATATAAGATAGTGTTTGTGGAGAAGACTGATCTGACAGTTTGTGATGTGTGGTGGACTTAGTTGTGCCTTAGTTATACTCTGTGAAGTAGAGCAAGCAGAGGGTATTCACAAGCCTGTATAACATAGTGAGTGGCATGGTTTAATAAGATTTGGAGATATTAAATGCAAATATTGTGCTCCAGGTTTAAAATAAATAAAGGTAAGTGCTATTTCATGCTATTTCCAGTTACGTTTTTCTGAGAATGGGCTCCATAGTGGGCGAAGGATTAAATAAAATGAATTATACTCTTAAGTATTCAGGCATGGAGCTCTCCAAGTTACATCCTAAATGGATGTTGAGGGCAGCCTGTAGCTTGATGTATTCCCTGTTTCTTAGGCTTTTTACTGGAGAGTTGTCCCACGGACACAGACACCAAGTATTGGGAAAAATGGATGCCTACGGTCTAATCCGTTGTGCCTATGCCTTTCTTTTCTGTTTTATTTAGTGATTATGCCTTAAAAGCAGAATGACATAGTTTCAGAAAAACATGCTGTAATCTGAGTCATGACAGTGGCTCCCCACCAAGAGAAATGGGTGCATGATCTTAGTCCTGCATCTCAGTGTAGGGTCTGGCCAGCTGGGCTGCATCTGCTGCTCACTGTAAATGAAGGAGTTATCTAATTTTTCACTTTCCAGGACAATACGATTCTGACTCTTGCAAATCTCCCAACAGCAGATAATGACTCAAAGTGCCTGAAGTAAGGTTACTGGTTTCAGAATGAGACAAAGAAAATGGCAAGTGTGTTTGGTAAAATGGCATCAGTAGGTCAGTGAATTAGACTACTATGTTCAGTGAATTACACTATTTTAGTTGGTCTGAGGTCACCTACAAGTCTGGAGTTAATGCTCTGACCTTTTTGTAGAAGGCACTAACTTGTATTTGCAGTGGTAACTCTGCAGTCTCCTGCGTGTCTGGCCTTGCTGTGGAAACGATGCTGCCTGTGTACAGCTCTTTCTATGCCCTATTCTTTATCAAATGAGAAAAGAGACCTCTGCCCACGGTTTGTGGCTGACGTGCCAGCCTGGGACAGTTCAGCTACTCAATACTCAGCTGCAATTTTCCAACCACAAGCCCTTGTAATTTGGCAGCTAATAATAAAAATTAGAGGAGGCTGTAAATAGAGAGGGAATGTCTGCAGCCTGCAGACTTGTGTATCTGTGTTTGGTAGGGGAACATGGCAAAGATTTATTTAAAGAGTATCTGAAAGTATTTCAGAATAAGGGAGAAAGGGGAAGTTCAATATACAACAAATCTGTTGGTGTTGTGACCAAAAGAGTGAATTTATCATTTGTGTTTCAGATACATAACACTATTTTTCACCAAGGATATGATTGTAAGCATCTTCTAGTTAATTGGTGCTAAGAAATAGCCTTATATGAATTACAAACCTCTTTAAGTCAATTCAGAAACAGAATCAGTTTGGTTTGTTTGATTATTCTGATGTGAACTTTCTATTGATTAGTAATTGGTATTTTCTTCACAGTCATATGTTTTTCCCCTCTTATTTTTCAATACTCTAGCCTGCTCTTCAGTCAGAGGATAAACAGCTCTCCTGTAAAGTCTTCTGGGTTTATATTTTCATGCTGAATTGCTTCTTTGTACATGAAGTTCAAAATTTTTAAAGCTTTCTTATCAGCAGAGAGTGCATGACATGGATTTATGCCAGCCACAGAAATTTCAGTGGCTTTCTCTGAAGTCATTTTTCTGTGGGTTTTTTTTCTGATGTTTAGTTCCCCCTTGATTTTGTAGGTCACAGACTCCTGTGCCTTTGTTCACTTCCACAGGCTGGGGAAGCATAGGTGGGACAGCACCAGAAGGCCTTTCTTTAGAGCATAGACTCCTGTGTCCTTCACATCAGAGCTTGGCAAAAATTTCTTTGTTATTGGTGTCTTACAGATATGGTTTTGCAGCTTTTATACTTTAGAGAAAAAAAACATTCTTATATGCAACTGGGGGATAGGGGCTTTGGGTGGAACTGAAGCTTCAGCAGGGGCTTCAGTAGGAGTCAGGATAATTTAAAAATGTGGTCCCCTGATCCTAAATATTTCCACATTAATTTCCATATCTCCTTTCAGGAAGCTGTGCTTCTTATAACAAGCACACAATAGCATCTGTCCATCCCACACATTTCTGCTTTGTTGTTTAGATATTCAGAAAAAAAAACATTCTAAAAAGAGAATTTTTAACCCTCTGCTTGGAACTGACTTTATGCATGTCTGACTGTCTCTATGCCTCATGAATTACTGCTATGCCCAGCATGGGCTTGTTCTGAAGTGGCAGGGCATGAGCTCAGTGCTTAGGGACTCTCAGTGCAGGTGATGGCTGCTTCCTCTGTGATTAACTATTTAAGGAGAGCAGGGCAAGGCGAAGGATGACAGCTTCATGTGGTTCCTGAGAGCTCATGAGGAAATAGGCTGGATAATTAATGTGCCGCTACAAGGATTAAAAACTGCTGCCCGACTGTTGTGGTGCATCTGCTGCATATCTTGGGGTCTCTTCAGGTGCAGTGGATAGTATTTCTTAATTTTTTAAGGTATACTATATATATATCTATCTATATATATCTAATAGATATATGCATATTCAGCATATATTATATATATGCTGAATTAGTTATTGATAGTAGGGGTTTTTTGTCTTCTAAATATAGGTATAATGTACATCTCATTTTGAAACACACTAAGGTGGTTCATTTTGTTAATCTGAGCTGTGAAAGCAGCTTATGTTCAATGAAGAGTGGACACATCTCAAGACTTCCACTGAAGTCAGAGCCCCTGTGTCCCAGACACTGCTGTGAGAAAGTCTTTCTGCTTTCCTTCAAAACGAGGTTGCTACTGCTCTGGGAATGGGAAGTACTCAAATCCCTGTCCCTTCTTTAAGTCTCTTGTTGTGTGCCTTTGCAATCATTAGGGAACAGTTTGTGGTGGTGACAGAGATTGTTTCAGAGCTCACAGTTACATTTGGAGTCTCAGTAACTGCTGTAATCACAGCTCTGAAAGGAACTTTGTAGGTGCTGGTGCCCAAAAGGTTGTTTGGGGAAGCTGGACTGCTGACCTGGAATCTTCATCACACATCTCGCCTGTCCCCACATCAAAGACTAAGGAAATATCGTTGTTGCATTATTGAGGTTTGAATTTGAAGGGACGAGTTGATGCAGGTGTTATTTTCTTCTAGGCAGTGCTGAACATCATCAGTTTCCCTCATTTTCTTGGTTAACTCTGGCTAAAAGAGTTCAAGACTCACAGGAGGGGAAAGGAGGGATAAAATATAAGTTGTCAGCACTCTGGTCAGTTAAGCTGTCAGGGTTTTCCATTTCTCCAAGCTCCGGGCTGTTAAACGCCTGGCCTGTGCCAGGGGCGTTGAAGCACGCTGCTGCTCACCCTTACCGCCTGTCACCTCCTTATTCTGTTTTGTAAATCCCAGGCTAAACAAACATGCAAGCCAAAACACACACCCTCTCAAATCACTCCTGGTGTCTGTGTAGCACCTCCCCACGCAGAGCTGTGGCTTTTCCAGTAACACATCTTCCCATGCAGTCAGCTGCTGTTCCACTGTCACTGCTGGCAAAGGGAATATTTTGCACTTCTCTACCTTCCTTTCCTTTTAAATTTTATGAAGTGGTGCCTTTTTTCTCCCCTATATGTTGGTTCTAGAAAAACTTTCTCAGCTTTTTCATCTCTGCAGTTAGTGTGCTAGGTATTATATATAATTTGAAGGCACTTACTAAGATGATGATTTTTAAAAATATCTATTAATGTAGATTTTGAGTGACAGAATTGGGTCAGAGTATACAACAGGTATAATTCCTATGTTTGTTTTATTGTCTTGGACTCATTTGAGAGATTTAAATCTCTCACACTTCGGCCTAAAGGTGATAAGTATGTTACCTCACGAAATATTTTTGCTGCAGCTGTCTCTAGTGAATATACAGCACAGTCTCTTAGGAGACATTTGCTTTCAATGTTCAAACTAGGATTGTTGTCTGAGCTGTTGTTGCTATTTATAACTGGGCCAATTGGATTGCCCTTCACAACACCCTGACTGCTTCAGTCCCTTGCACCTGCCTTGTCTGTAGGAGGAAGCTGGGATTAAGAAGCAACATTTGATAATTCATGTCCAGAGTGTTGCAAACATCTGGTACTGAAGTGGTAGTAACCAAAGCTTTGTTTAAAGTGTGGTCATACAACTTAATTTCTCTGTGGCAGATTCCCTGCATTCATTTTTTTGATTGTGGAGAACAGTGCTTGGGAATGTAATTCCAGAGAGGAGTGGATGAAACTGGACACAGAACTTCACTGCTAACTCTGAAATTCATGCACTGCTTGACCAGCTGCAGCTCATACTTCAAAACAAAATTCAATGGCAGCAGCTCATTGCTTCACTTCTGACGATGTGCATGCTGCTGCAGTCAGGTTGAAGTAGACATGGCATAATGTAACAGTAGATGTTAAAAAAAAAAAAGAAAAGGCTCTGTGTACAGTGTAATGAACTGGGTAAGCAAAATAATCCTTATAGCTGAACATGAGTTTTTCCTCCCCCATCCATCTACTCATTTTGTGCAAGATTATTTTTAATCCAGACCAGTTCATTGATTCAGTTTATGAAATACCCTGCCAGGGATGGAGCTTGATAATTGAAGAGCTAAGGTGATGGCACTGCAAAAACTTGGTCAGCCAGCCTGGGCGCCAGGATAGGGATATGGAGAGCTGATGCTCAGGAGGTAGAGATATAGTTTCACCTTCAGGTCATGTAGGTTGTTCTTTCTATCCCATGTTGACTTTTCAGCCTTTAAACAAATGTGTAAAGTAATACATGCAATTCCCACGTGCTGATCGTGGCAGTAGATTCTGTATCAGAGACTTTTTTGGTGCTGAAATCTTTCATCTTAGGCCTCTCTCAAGAGTTTAAAATGAAGTATGTGAATCTCTGTGATATACAGGCTTTGTGACTGAAAAGTATGTCTTCAGTGTCTTTTTTCATGACTCTGGAATTAAGTGAGACTATAAAATGAAAGCTGGAACATCCACATAGGAACTTTACTGAGCATGTGCCTTTCTGTCTTCAAAAAAGATGCAGAGCATATGTGTTCTTGCTTTAATATGAGTACACTGCATCACATATTAGAGTGGGAACAGGACAGGTTTGGTTGTTTTGAGGGTGGTTTTTTTGTTAGCTGCTTCTTGTTGTTTTCCAGAACACCAAAATTATTTCTAAATTGTGGACTGTTAAAAAAAAAAAAAAAAGAAGAAGGAGGAGGACAACTTTGCAAATGTACAAATAAATTACCATATTTGCGTGAGCATGTAAGGTTGTAATAGAAGTAATAAACTTAATTTGTGCCACCAAACGAGCATATTTTATTGTGCATGCGTGCTTGGGCTCTATTGCTGCGGCCCATCTGCTCTTAAAGCTATACCAGTAAGAATGTTTGACTTCCAGGAAAATCTTGCAGGAAAGATTGCTTGAGGAGCTAAATCCATTTGAATGAAGGAAAATATCTGTGAGCATGGAATGCAAGAAATGAAAAATATCAGTGAGCTTGAAGGTTAAGCTGTAATAACACTATAGTTTTGATATACAAGTCTTACCTTCTTTTTGTCACATTCCCATAAGAAAATGTTTTTATCTCTTTTGATTAAAACTCTGACTTTGACTTTGTGAAGGTTTGTATTTATTGGTCCAGACCACCAGCTCCCCAGAGCCCCAAGTAGTTCCTTGGTATCTTTGAGATTCTGTATGTCACCAGTGATTTCCTCTTGCCATAGAAAAGTGTGCAGCTTCCCTCAAAGTTTTCTGAATTGTGTTCAAGAGTGGATAATTTTTCTTTCTGAACTCCCTACTGGCAGCTTTCATCACAGTTCCTATCTTTGGGTAGATTTCAAGTCAAATTATTTTTCTCTTCTATCTTTCTCTCTCCTCTATTACTGCTCACTTTGTTCTATTATTGAAACATTTCAGGAGTGTCAGTGCATGCAAATGTTGTCACTGAGCCAGTGTACATTGGCTAAGAATATGGATGAAAAGGCAGCCTGATAATTTATGCAAGATTATTAGACCAAATTAGAAACAGTCTGGGGAAGCCTCCAACTCTACATTAGGCAAATGAAGGTAAAAACTGAAAAGATTATAAATTCTCTTTGTAGCAGTTTGAGAAGTCGCTTGAGAACATTGTTCAGATCATGTAGAAACCCTGACTCCACTGCAGTGAGAACAGCAAAAGCTCCTTCGGCAACTATTTTCTTGGTACCTTTACTACAATTCTGAGCTAAGTATGCAGCAAAATAAAATCCATAAATGAATTGCTAAATACAATCAAAGCAATGCTGTAATTGTTGCAGTAGTGCCAGGGGTCACAATAGCTTGGTGAAGTTCCTGTAGTTTCCCAAGTTAACCCAACCCAAAATACACGTAATGCTGGAAACCAGAGCAAGAGCATTGCCACACACTGCGGTGCAATGGGATAGCAGATTTCACTCGTATTGGTTACTGTGGGTTTTTATTCTGCTTCTGTCTTGCTAAATTCCGGAGATTTATGCATTCAGTAAAAGTTGTTTCTTTTTTGTGTAATCTGCCGTACATTTAAGAATGATCACATCCTTTCTCTCCTGAAGCACTTTGATTTACTTGCACAGGAACTTCCTGTGTGCAAGTCAGGGCTGTAGCTTACTCCTGTGTCCAGCTTGAAAACCAGAAAAATTGTGTCCAACTTTCTTGAGAAGTGTTTAATTGTGATTTTTCTGAAAATCATTGCATCTGCCATGCTAATTTGCTTTTCCTTCAAGCTTAAATAACTGATGTAAACTTCAGGATTATGTAAGTTTCAAGTAACACATCTTGTACAGTTCTTGGAAAAGAGAAAAGAAGATTTGAGGTTTATATGGTTTCCCCTTTCTAAACTGGTATTTGTGTCACACCAATTTTAGCATGTTTCTGATCTGTTTATCAGCTGTGCCAGCCTAGGTTCATGTTTACACTGGTGATATCAGTATGATAAAGAGATTCCTGAGCAATTAGTTAGTTGATCTTGGAATGAAACAGATCAAAATATGTGTGACATTCGGTGGGATCTTGGGACACCTGAAACCAAAAGAACATATAACTATGCCAGTGCACAAAACCACAATGATTTCGCTCCTAGATGAAAAGGTCTGTGCATCCGATTTACTTTGGGTCTGCCTCTGTTAGCAGTCTCTGCTGCCTTTAATGGAAGGTGATGCTCTGTTAGCCACCACAAGGGTTTGTTTCTGGGCTTGGATCTTTTCTCCTTTTTTTTTTTTTGTTTTTGGTTTTTTTGTTTGTTTGTTTTTTGGTTTTTGGTTTTTTGGGAATTTTTTGTTTTTTTTTTTTTTAACTGAGAGTGAAAACTGGCCCATGGTTGAGCTGTTCTAAATACAAACAGTTCCTTTGAATGCTCCAAGAAAAGTAGAATATTTTTAAGTCACCTAAAAATGACAAGCAAGGGAAAGCTGCTTGTGACACGGTGGGTTTCCCTGTCCCTGAAGCCATCCCTGGGCTCCATGATGTGCTATCCTGGGCTGGCCTGCAGCACGAGCAAGTCCATAGGATGGCAGCTGTTGTGGTGGGAGTCTTGCTTCCAGTTTGGAAAGAAAACGCCAACTTTGGAATGGCCTCAGGGATGTTCAAAGCCACACCAGCCGCTTCACCAGGCAGTGAGTTAGGGATAAGTAGCACAGCATATATCTGTCCTGGGAGTTTTGTTTATGTTTTAAGAATTTGTTTATAAATGTGTAACCTCATGGGTGGATACAGTATACAGCTCCGGGCAGTCTTACTGTAACCTGTGGCAAAACAAGCAACTCCTTAGAGCCAGTGGTGGCCAGCTCTTTTTGCTTTTGATTTGTTTCTTAAACAGTGTCTGTGGAGTTTAGGCATCTGCAGAGGAAGATGCTGGTCCCAAGGCTCTGGTTAAACAGGTCAGCTCTCAGTCTGCTGTAGCTGACTTATTCCTGCTGTTCTTGGAACGTCTGAGAAAGGATGTCCAGAATTTGAAGGAGGTGAAATATGCTTACAGGTCCTGGTTTAAGGAAAGAAAACTAAAATAAGAAAACCACAAAATTTCTCTGGTTTTTTTCCCTTGTTGGGGATTTTTGTCAGCACATGTACCAGGCATTTCTTCTCCTTAAGACAGATCTGATCTCCTGGGTAATAATAACTATATATGAAACAACAGGATACCGAACAGTTTATAAACACTAGGCTTGTTTACTTCTGCTCTGTGACTGCTCATTTCACATAGGGGTTTCCTCATCTGTCAAGGGTGAAGAAACTTGTCTGAGTAGACACATCTGTAAAGACGTAGTTGGTCTTGCTCAGCCATAGTCGCCTGGTGGAAGATCTGTTCTGCTCAGCCAAAAATTCTACCTGTGCTCAGTAAGGAACGTTTTTTAGCAGGAAAGTAGTCATTGGGTATTTTCTAAAAGGAAAGGAGGAAATGTTCTGCTTCATTTTCCAGTTCTGGCACCTGCTGCTAATGGAGGGTGTGGGTTTGAAATGCTGATCTCCTCTGTCTCTTCTCTGGGAAGCAGATTCTTCATTCTTCAGTACTGCATTACTAGGATTTGCAATAGCTGGAGGACTCCTAAACCATGTCCAGACAGGAAGTGAAAGAAAACAGGGCTAATAGTCTGGGTGTGTTTTTTCTCTTTATATTAATAGGACTTGATTTCCAGTGTTTTGCCATCTCTTGTGGGTTGTTGGACAGAAAACACAGAGGAGAACCAGCACTTCATTCTGCATAATTAGCTGCCAGACACTGCACCCTCTCTGAGGAGATGGGAACAATGATGGTTCCAAGCCATTCAGGAGAAAGAGGAGAGAAATCCTGTGAAATAAGCCATGTCTGGAGTGCTCTAAGATACAGAATAATTCATGTAGAAATTTAGAGCTGTGTGAGATCTGCAGTGCTGACTGATGCACACTCTGCCTCCATCTGAACAGTGGCTGTGTGATGATGAACTGCTGAGATGTTGTGACAGGTGCCAGTCAGAGGGATGTTTTTGACAGATTTTTTGTGATGATTAACATCACTGGAAGCAGTTGTTTGTGTTTCTGCATGTTTGTTTTAATTCATCTCCTCTTTGTTTCCCTTTCACAGCAGTGCCCAGTTTACCATAATGAGATTCAGGAAACTGGAATCAGTCTCAATTAGTGAGGTTACTGTAAATATTTTCACTGACAGAACTGTCTTTATTCAGTTAAGATCTCAAAATACTTGAATGTTGTCTTATGTTAAACAGAAGGTCCAGTAATTCAAATAAAGTGATACCAGGAGGGCAGTTTATTCTGAGATAATCCTGTCTTTAGCTATTCTAAAGAAATTATGTTCCCTGAAGATGCAGAAACCCCAATACAAGGCAGAGGAGAGGTGCATGAGGGAAGAGGAAAAGGTTCCCACAGACAGATCTAACTGTATTTAACAAGTTGCCTGGCCTGTTTAGAAGTGCACAGGCACTGTTGTCTGCAGTTGGTAAACTGAGTAATAATTCCAGTTGTCTGTATCTGGAGAACTTGGAGCAGCCGTCAGTGACAAGCCTCTCTTCCTTGGTGGGGAGAGGAACCCTAAGTATCCCAGACATCTGGCTGAGGAAGAGCCCTCAACAGCTTGTTCACAGTGACCACTGCAAGCTAAGAGGTAAAAAATTAAGTGGGGAAATCAGTGTTAAACACTTCAGGCTTTTCTAGAGCTGTGGGAATCTCTTGCTTCTCTAAGTTATTTTTTAGCATAGCACTGATTTCAGCTGCTACTGAGGTGTTTCTTTTAATACCCAAGACCTGGCACGTCAGCTAGACTAGAGAGTCAGACACACAGGAGGGGAGGTATCCAAGCTTGTTCCACTTTGCAAGTGTTGAGAGGGTTTGTCTGCTACATTTTATTTTGGGTTTGGGTTGGGTTTTTTGGTGGATTACAGTGCACCCTCTTCATGTTAGACCACTAAACAAAATTTCAAAAAACTAACCTGATTTCAACTGTGATTTGCTGGAGAAATTCTTGATCAGTAGCTTGGAAATAGCTACAAAACAAAGCATTAAATTAGCCAAATGCAAAATACTGAATATACCTGGCATCAATCTCTTCATTTCATCTGCTGCTAGATTTTGGAGGCTTGTCTTGACAAGCCAAGTGTAAATTCTTCAATACTCTGACTTCATAATGCTGCGTTTCACAGCAGTCCTGGGAAAGAAGATGCTTGTTCTCTGTCTTGTCTCCCAGGGTTTGTTCTGTGCTGTAGTCCTGGGCTGTTTTCTCTCACACACAAGTCAATCACTTCCTTCCTTCTCCTGTTTTTGTCCTCAGAGCTCTTCTTTTGGCTCCATCTGCCTTTCTGTGTGGATGGAGATTGTGTCACACAGATTGTGTCCCTCCTTTGTCTCTCTTGGGCTACATCTCTGTTTACTTTTTTGTATAAATAAGATGGTAACCTTTGTTGTTCACAACATTTTTAAGTCTTCTACAGCAGTTTGTAAATTCTGTGTCAAGAAGCATGTTCAGTGTGCATATGTCCCAGTCACACTGCTCCCCAGCTGAGCTTAGCTGTCTGTAGGCTTCCCAAAGCACAGTAATGGTATGGATGAGAACATAAGACAGATCTCTCTTCTCAGGTTTTTTTTTTTTTTTTGGGAATTTTGGATGGAATGAGAAGACTCAGAGGCAGCAAAGAAGAATAAGAGAGCATGTGCTGGTGGACCAGAGGGTTCTGGCTCTCTGGGGCATTTTAAGGGAGCACAAGCAGTACTTTGGTGGTTTGTAGTGAGCTACTGCAAAGCTTTGCCTCCTAGGCCCTGGAAATTCTCTCAGTTCCCACTAGCAGGTATAAACTGGTGGGTTTCCAGTAAGCATTGCTCAGGAAAAGACCCCATAGTTCACATCGCCCCTGGAGCATGACAGCCACCCTCACTCTGCTGAAATGAAGTGAGCTAATTTGTTTCCCAGCAGACTAATTGCTCATGGCTTATTATAGAGACTATTTGGTGCCCTGTTCTGAAGACTGTTTGTTCCGGACAGCGTGTTTTAGAATATGTTTGTATGTGCTGGCAAATTTTTCAGGTTGTGCTGGTTTTTTTTTTTTTTAAAGGTCACCTTGGGTTTAGGAGAGTTTAAAGAACTGCAACAGCTAAATAAGATACAAGAAATTCAAACAAATCCTGGAGGTGGTTGGATGGTGGAATTCTTTTCAGCTTTTCAGTCTGAACTTCCTTAAATTTGCCAAATTACTGAACTGACTCATTTACATCTGTATTCTAAGGCCTTCCTGGCTTTATTTCCTACAACTGCCTTAGAACTTTCCAGGTTTTCTTCAATTACAGTGTTTCATTAAAATTATCCTTGTAGTATTGCCTTAGTTTCTTCACACTGTGTCATGTCATTCTGACCTAAACCTGTTTCTCAACTACAGAGCTAAAATAACTACTACCATTGTGCAGTTCCCTTTCCCTGTGAGATTTGTGTTGCCTTTGCCTTATCTGTCCAAATGAATGACAGATGTTTTTGCATGGGTTGGTCCACGGTTTTATGCTGCACAGCACAATAGGACCTCAGCTTTCATCCTCAGCTCTGCAGTGATTAACATGGTGAGTAACATTCCTAGAGGCTACTGGGTTATTCTGTTGGTAAAAGATTATTCTGCCCTGAGTCTTTCTGCCTGCTTTTGCAGTTTTGCACACTGTGCTCTTTGGGTAGACCTGGGGTTATGAGCCACTGCCTTATCTATCATTTTCCTTCCATGGTAAAATCTTTTTATCTTCTAGACCACCATGTCTCCTGGTATGCTGTGATACTGCAGTGTGATACTACAAGTATGAAAACACTTGTCAGCTCATTCTGCTGAGCCACTGTTCATGATTTCTGTAACTGTCTGCCTCTGAACCTGTAGGAACTGTTTGGCAGCTGGATGATAATGATCTTACTTTAACATTTGATGTGATGCCATGTTTTTTGTATTTGGAATGTACATTGGAAACAGCAGAAATGAGTTTTGGCTGGAACTTCAGTGCAATCTTGCAGGCAGTAAATAACAAAGACTTTAACAGGAAAAGAGAATCCAAACACTTTGTGTTCTGGGTTAGCTTGTATGAATCAGCAAGTCTGTGTTGCTAAATAACAAGATCAGATTGCTAAATGTAGCCCAAATACTATAGCCATGTAGAGACATAACCCATGGGATTCTGCTCCAAAACTGGTCTACGAAAAACCAGCAAGCTGCCTCCTCTTCACATAGCTGAACCCTGAGCTGGGACTTTCTCTTTTTAGTATTGTTACAGTAATGTGCTGCTTTCTCCTCTTGTTTACACTTGTATCGCTCCTTTTAGTCTCTTGTAAAACTGCTATTAAGTTCATCCTTCTCATTTGTCATACTTTCAGTGACAAGATCTGCCTCCTTTCACTAACTCCCTCTTTTCCACCCTATTAAATTCAGGCTTATTGGCCTCTGCAGGACTCTGTGGACAGTTACTGCCAACCACTTAACTGTTAGCTGAGTTAAACGTAAAACCGTTTTGTCTTTCCAAGGAAATCTGGGAACATTCTGACATCTCACACAAGCTGTTTGCAAGCCTGTAGTGGATTTAATTGCAAAGATAAATTATTAGATGATACTTTCCTGTAAAATGTTCAGAATTATTTAATCCTCGTATCCGGGTACCTGAGACTAGGGAGAAAAACAAGATGAGGCAGAAGAGAACTCATCTGTCTGACTGAAGGAAAAAGAAACTAGATTTGAATTGCATATTCTTTGTCTGCCAGATGTTGCCACAAAGTACCCTACGAGTTTTAATGTGGTAAGTTTGAGCAGCATGTTATGTAATGCATACACTAAGCATGAAATGGTGGGCACAAACCTGTCTGTGGAAGGAGGAGAAGCTCATCTGTGGCTCTTGTGCCAGAGCTCATAAGCCTCATGGGTAGCTTTACTCTCTCTGACATGGCTCTCCTGCTTTGGGTACCGGGCTCCTACCTCAGTGTCGCTGTGCATGCCAGCTTGTCTCACAGCACAGCTCTGTGTTACATAATGCAGATGTGCTGCGAGGTCTCTGACTATGAGGTAGGTTGGAGTAGCCACTGGTTTTTATGTTGCATTTCTCACTTGTGCTCATTAATCAGAGGGAGGTGGAGTCTGGTGTATTGTGAGCATCCTGAAGGACAAGTCTGGTCATTGCAGAAGAGTGAAACCACATTTTATTAACGAATAACAGAAGTGCACAACAGTGATGGAAATCATTGTAAAGCAACCATGGTACTAATAGAATAGAGGTTATAAAAGTTACAGTTCAGCCTCATGGGAAATTTATAAATGTTGAATCCTTTGCTGCCTTTGCTATTTCTTCTTACAATTTTAATTTCCAGATGCTCTGAATTACATTGATGAGGAGGGAAGAGAAGCCCTTACCTTTCTTGTATTTCAATTTGCAGACAACTGGCAAAACCTCTTGACCAGAGGGAAAGTGTAGAGATTTTCTTCTTGCCTGTGTCGGTTCAGAGTAGAGTTCTACTCCTTGAACTAAGCAGAAAGAAAAAGACTAATAACAGGAATTCTTGTAAGGTGCTAATTTAGTGTGGTATGTCAATGTTTTCTGCAGTGTTTGTACCATCTGAGTTTAAGTGATGCAACTCTGAATTTACTGTCTTGGTTTGCCTACTGTGAGGAGGTAATAAAAAGAAAAAAGCCCAGTAGTTATGTCTATGCTTTGGTATCTGGAAGAGTGAAGGGGAAGCTAGAATAATTGAATTACAAGTGTGAGAGCTCTGCCTGCTGGGACCTGTGCCATAGAAAAGTATAGATTTCATTTTTTCCTAAAGCGCACATCTCCTGCAAGTGCTGTAAAATGTACTTACAGGAGGAAGGAAGCCAGCTGAGGTACCAGAGCAATAATCAGAGTGTGTGTCACACCCCTGCAAGCACTGGGAATAATGTAGGAAAATAAGCATTAGCACAGCTCTGTGGAAGCAGTCAGTGTATTTCATAGCAGACATTTAATAGTCCATTAGTACTTTTGGTGACATTTCCGCACTGTCTAAGGTGCTTATTAAAAGCACATCCATTATGGATTATGCTTCAGAAAGGAGGCATTTGTGGGCATGGAGCCCCCACTGCAGTGTAATATTAATGTTGGTTTTTAAAATTTATTTTAGAAGAGAGAGAAGAATGTGCCCAATGAAGGTATAACTCAATAAATCTTTACTGTGTGCATGATGCTTTATACTGCTGTGGCATAAATGTGCTAAGAAAAAATGCATAGAAAATATTTTCACAAGCTGACTCTGGTTTCTTTTGTGATTGGTTTCAGATCCTTGACTTTAAACCAACATTTCCAAAGTTTAGTCTATATCCATATTTTATGAACCTAGTCTCTTTTTTATATATATGCTACAGAGCTGTGAGAGCCGAATGTATTAAATACCTCTGAAATCAAGGCCAAAGTTTTATAGACTTATTTTACTTAAATTGCCTTAGAAAACTGAGGTCTGGATAGCCTATTTTGAAAATGTTGACCTCTGTGACTGAAAGCTGCTAAAGCACAAAATTTCACATAGTGATGGAAAGGCATTCTTCATGCTGCCCATCCCTTCAAGTGGTGTAATGGGGCAATGGTTATGAACAGTTATGATAAAACTTATCTCAAAATAATTTCTGAGTCATTCTTGGCATAGAATTATTCAAGAGAAAATAGCCCAAGTTATAGATGGTTTAAGAGTAAATTTACTTGGTACCTGCTTTGCAAGCAGGCGAAGGATTAAGTTCAGCTTAGATAGAGAAAGATAGTGAAGGAGTCTAATGCTAAGGAGTCTAAAATGCTTCCAGAGGGAGATAACAGGGCCCACTCTAGGATGGCTGCTGGGAAGCAGGAGGGATAAATCTCTGGAGGAAGGGCAATTCTATGCCCTGTGGATTACAGAAGCAGGATTTGGGTTTGACAAAGTTTGACAGCTTTTGCTAAATCACTGAATTGTGGTGTTTGTGTTGTCAGGAACCTTGGCCTCATCAGAAGGATTCTGTCTGGGATTGTTATAGTCCTAAGTGAGCTACACACTCCTTGGATGTTCACAGACTCTTTCATGCCTAGGAGGCTCTGGCCTCTGAGTGCTTTTTGGACTCAGGCTTTGATGATACTTGTGGAGAATAAAACCTGCCATCTAGCTGCCAGCATAAACCAAGTGCTGGCTGCGCTTTCTGTTCTCCAGTCTCTTCCTTAATACCTTTTGTCAGATCAGCTGGATTGATGCTGAAATGATGTAGAAGAGAAGCCTCAGATCAGATAAATTGAAGTCCCTGTTGCTCCCATGGTGTGTTCATATTCAAGAAACGTTCTGCTTTGTGCTGGCCAAGATGGTTCATGGGTATAAATTATGAAACCAGATCACATGTCTGGGCACATAATTTTCAAATTTTTGACCCTTCTGCCAATTGCTACATTTCATGAGGCTGTTGGGGAGCTTTGACTAATAAAGGGATTATTGAATTATTAATTTGACTCAAGCAAAAAAGTGAAGCATCTTTCCTATTTATGCTTATTTGTCATATAAGTTTATATTAGTTGCACGGTTCTGTAGTTTGTCAGATAACTGTGCTGAAGAGTAGCTTAAAAAAAATAAAATCAAAACATTAGGGAGAAATAGTTGTCACTTTTACTATCTGTTTCCTTTACAACACAAGTTAACATTTTAAACAATGCCATAATGTGCACACTCACTGGGTGTGCTGGGATTTCTTGTTCTTTAGTCTCTGCTCTGTGACTGTCCTTTTGTCCTTGCCTGCAGCAGCACTGCTGGCTGTACCATAGTCCTGAGTCTCCCAACACAGACAGTTGTGTCACACAGCTCTAGTGTTAACTTATTTATCAGACCTACCACTCCACTTAAGCAGTGGAGGTGTGGAATGGTGTTGGTGTTTGTATACATAGGAGAGCTTTGACTAAACGTCAAATGCCTTGATTGATCAAATTATCCTTGTGTGTTTTATGCCAGGTAGATATGCCCATTAGCAATGGGATGACATTAAAGCTGCAGATTTCCAGTTTTGTTGAATGTCAGATTTAAACTGTGATTTCCAGAGGATGAAATCCTCTATTTTTGTACGTTAATCCAGTTTTCATGAGCTCTTCATGGCCAAGCATTAGGTCAATGGAATAGCTACAAGTAATAATCAAATTAAAGCCTTTTTTTCATTTTGTAATCTTACCACTTGATTAGGCTGATTGAGGTCAGCAGGAATTACAGCACTCGTATAAAATGGGGTATTAGCAGACCCTTGTTTCTGATATTTGACCTGGATAAGAATTGAGCTCTTACAACGTTATTGTTCCTTGCTTCATGCAGAGAAGGATCACAGCATCACTGACTAGCTGGGGTGGGCAGGGACCTCTGGAGATGGTCTGGTCCAAAGCCTTGCTCAAAGCAGGGTCACCTGCAACAGGTTGCTCAGGACTATGCTCAGCTGTGTTTGAACAACCTCTCTGCACAGTCTGTTCCTGTGTTTGACCACCCTAGCAGTATTATTATTTCAAATGGAATTTCTTGTATTTCAGTTTTGTTCCTGTTGCCTTGTGTGTTGTGCACCCCTGAGAAGAATCTCTCTGCCTGCTTGACTGCCCCTGTCAGGTGTTTATGCACACTGATCAGAGCCCCCTGAGCCTTCACTTCTCAAGGCTGAACNTCCAAAGCCTTGCTCAAAGCAGGGTCACCTGCAACAGGTTGCTCAGGACTATGCTCAGCTGTGTTTGAACAACCTCTCTGCACAGTCTGTTCCTGTGTTTGACCACCCTAGCAGTATTATTATTTCAAATGGAATTTCTTGTATTTCAGTTTTGTTCCTGTTGCCTTGTGTGTTGTGCACCCCTGAGAAGAATCTCTCTGCCTGCTTGACTGCCCCTGTCAGGTGTTTATGCACACTGATCAGAGCCCCCTGAGCCTTCACTTCTCAAGGCTGAACAATCCCAGCTCTCTCAGCCTTCCCCTCATGGCAGATGCTTCAATCCTTTAATCATCTTAGCTCGCTGGACTTGTTCCAATGTGTCTCTCTGCAGAGGGAGCCCAGCAGTGCCCCAGCCCTGCAGCAGTGTCCCCCTGGTGCTGAGCCAGGGGAAGGGTCCCCCCACCCTGGGAGCTCTTGGCCGCCTTTGCCGCAAGGGTGCAACACTGGTTCATGTTCAGCTTGCCCAGCAGGACCCTCATCTTTGCTTGTCATACAGCCTGTGCCCCATCTCAGTGATACCTTGAATAAAGGCCTCATTCATCTTTCCAGTTATCTTTCTTCCTTCGGTTTCCTTAATTACACCCTTGCTAATCATTTAAAAAGAGCCCCATTGATCAAGAGGTAGACTACCACGGAAGCTGTCACTAAAACTGCTTGGAGGGTGGATTCTTCGTCATGCTTCTGCCCATAGTAGCAAATATTTTTTGTAAGTTAGAGGCATTTTGTTTTCATTTGTACAGACAGGAAGGAGGTGGAGGATAGAGTGTATCTGAATGATGCTTTAGCTCTCCTCCCTGTTGCAATTTGTAAAGCTGCTCTCCTGTTTTTCAGCTTTCAAGTGCCATATGTTTAGGAACTAACTTCAGAACAGTAAAACATCTCTGAGCAGTGTCTCACACCACTAAACTAATCAGTGCTAAATCACCCATCCTAGGCTGTATACATCCAGGAATTTTAAAGAGGCTTAAGAACGTAAAGATTGAGCTGCTAACCAAAATGGACAATCTCTCATTAAAATCAGACTTTCAGCTGCAGAAATGAAAGAAGCAAATATATTACCTAAACTTGCCAATATACTTGAAAAACCACAACACAATAAATGTGGTCTACCAGGAAAACTGTTTAAAAGGAATGTTAAAAATAGACCTCTAAATATCTAGATGACCATGGTATGACACAGAACAGCACGACTCCTGTAATTCACTGTGATGCAGTGTGAACCTATTTGAAGTTTTGCTATATATGTACTGGCTCAAATCTCACAATGCAGTGCCCGTTTTTTCTTTGCTGTGACCTGTTGCATCACGTATGACAACTTACTGTGATTTCCTTATACCACCTTATATCTGCTTTTCCCCTCCATTTTACGGGTGATTTGTTCTCCCTGTCTTGTTTTTACTTGCTTCACTGCTAAGCTTCAAGGACTGCTCTCAGATGGGTTCCAAGCAGACAGTAGAGGTGTGACTGAAGTATGGTTTTAAAGAGTAAACTCTCTCATCCAAGTCGCCAGAGAGCCTGTCCCATTGTCTGTGCAATCCTGTGTTTATGACTTTCCTGTTATGTCTTCTTGGTGGTGTTTTTTGAACTGATGTGATGTGACTTTACAGGAGGGGATGGAAGAAGAAGTGTGACAAGTTAAAACTGGTGGTCTTTTAGGCTGCTTCTGCAAACAGCCTGTACCACCATCAAGCTGGCTCTTCTCAAAGTATGTTTTTTCACTGCACTCCTTCACAGGTCCTTCAGAAGCTCTTTCACACCAGTTTTGTAAAGCTTCCTGGAGGAGGTGGCCCACAGCGCTCAGGCATTGGTCCTATGCTCTTCCTCTTACTCCTTGCTGAGAAGAGGTAGTGGTAGAAAAGACCTGTGTGTCTGCAAACCTACTTCAGATCTGTTTTCTGATCTAGTCCAAAATAAAATCATAGCATGTCTGTCTAGGAAGGACAGGTTTTGTATGGACAAGAATGTGATGCGTTTAGTTTGCAGAGGAAATACCATAGGTGTGTACCATTTAGTGAGTGTCAGAAAAGTGGTGAATTGCATTAATGTTAAACCTTCTTGGCTTTCAATTAAAGGGAAATGGATCATGTTTCAAACTGGTCTAATGTTATAGACTTTACCGAGACAGGATCTGAACATTATAAACTAATACAAGTAACAAAACTGCTATAGTTACAGTAGATTAAAAAGAAAAAATGAATGTGAATTCTTGCTCTTTAAGGTGTTGATTTTGAAGCTGGTTGAGGTTGGGAAGAAACTCTGTCTCTGGTCAGTTTATTCCACTATGGCTTAGCACAAATTTTACATTTGTGGGAAGTATGTTGCTGGTTTTTGTTTTAGGTGGGATTGCTTATCTGATTTGCTGTAGCCTTGATGTTTGAAGTAATGCATGTCCTACTGTCATCTAATTGAGTAAAAACATGTGTGGCTGCACACATCTTATTCATAGCCTTTTTCCAAACCTACCAGCTAATCTAATCTTAGTTAGTTGTTTGAGTGATTTCAGTGTCTAACAGAGGTAATTTGTCAACACTTCCCACACAAGACTGGGTTTTAAGTCATTATTGCTGGATCAAAGCATACGTGTTCCTGTACCTCCTGCAGGTTCACAGGGACAACACGTGAATGTCCGAGTCCAAGAAAGTGGGAGAGTGTCTCTATGGTCACCTACTTTTGTGCTGTCAGATTGAGACTCTGAAATTGCTCATTTGGCCAGGGTTCTAGTAGCACTTCTCCTCTTCCTGTGCCTGACTTGTTCACATGCCAGTTCTTTGACAGCTGCAGGACATTGCTACGGAGGCAGTTTTCCTGTGTCTGAGCTTCATTCCCACGCTAGCTAAAGCTAAAGAGGAGTAATGTGGCTCTTTGTCATTTGTGTCTGGACAGACCTCATCTCCTTATGTCTTTTTGAAAGCTGGTGTTTGACTCCTAGTGTGCAGCTGCTGAAGAACATTGGCCAGCTCAGAAGAGCAGGAGAGGATCCCTTGATGCAGTTGGTAGCTGCCATAATTGCTGTTTCTTGTTCAGTGCAGTCTGTGGATGTAGTGACTTCATGTTCTTCACCAGCTGGAAGCCCACACCATTTGCTGAGCGTGCCGTGGTTTCTGTTCATGTGCCCTGTTTCCAGAAAGCAGCTGGGGCTTACTGTATGTGTATGGCCCTTCAGTCCTGTACAGATCACAGAACCATACAATGGTTTGGGTTGGAAGGGGCCTTGAAGATCATCTAGTTCCACTCACCCCTGCCCTGGGCAGGGACATCTTCCACTAGACCAGGTTGATCCAAGCCCCATCCAGCCTACCCTTGAGCACTCCTGCCCTTTAACATCTTCATGGCCTTCCTCTAGACACGCTCCGGCAAGTCCATGTCCTTCCCTGGCATTTGTAATGGTCCTGTCAGGAACTACAATGTGCAGAGAGAGCTTTTTAGTCATAGGCCGTAAATCTGAAACTTCCCAGCCATCTTAACAGCCACTAAACATCTTAGGGAAAGCTGTCCTCTGTGGACACAGGAGGAGGCTGGACTCCTAATGAGATGGGAGAGGCAATACTGCCTGCAGAACTTCCCAATTTAAATGTTGCTGGGTGGTCTGCCAGGCCAAAAAGGAGAAGGTGCTCACCTGGTGGGTAGGAGCAAGTGGCTTGAGGTAGACATCAGGGAAGCCAGCTGGAAGCTTTAGGAGATACAGTATGAGAACACATAAGGTAATAAACTGATGAAAAGGCTTCTGTTGTACAGAGGTGGAGTGTACTTCCTAGATGAGAGCTGCATGAAACAAAATTTCTTCAAGCTTGGTAATGTCAAATCCCAAAGGCAGAATAAGGGAAGACCTTGAGGAGAAAGAGGAATTGAGAGGTAGGGGACAATGTGATTGCTGAGGCAGCTGCAAGGAGATACGATCTTTCGTGGGGGGTCTGGTTGAGCTGCACTGAATTTTCCTTTGGCTTTTACTTCAGGGAAGAAAAGTAGAAGGCAAAAATCATTGATACAGCCTTTCTGCATAATGTGTTTCTACTTACATGCATCAGAACAAAAAAGATTCCATTCTTTGTGCATCAGGTCATATACCTGGGCAATTCCTTACCAGAGCATGTGACAGCTGCAAATTGTCTGTACAAATTCCAGAGGAGTCTGGACAAACATTTGGAGGAGGGATCCATTGCTGGGAGGGAAAGGGGGGTTGCTGATTAGACAAACCACATCAAGCTCAGGAAATCCACTCAGCTGAAAATGTTTGAAAGCTGTGTGAATGTTAGGGAGGAAATATTTTATCTCTTTGCTCTGTTTTTGCTTTACCTTGGACATCCATTTATTGCCATTTTTGGAAAAGAGATTTTGAACTCTGATCTGCCCTAGCATAGTCTCACTTGCATACTTAGGTGGGATTTTCCGTACTGCTGGGCAATCAAGCTGACGAATTCTTAAAAAAATAATCCCAAGCTAAAAATCAAACAACACTTTTTTTTTTTCTCTCCATCAGAGACAACCAGTTCTGGTGCAGTAACTGTAATTACCAGGAGAGCACAGCTCTGATGCCTGTGCCTGTCCTGGGGTTGGTGTTGGTGGCTCTTGCTGGCACAGCTCAGTGCCGCAAGGTCGCTGCCCTCAGTCCAGGCTCTTCACGTGCATTTCAAGAAGTGCCCACGATAGCTTTCAGTGGGTGATAACAGTGAGCAGAGCAGACAAAGTTTGTTCAGATTTGTGCTTTGCACACATTCAGCATGCTCTTGTTATCAAGAAAAGTAAGTAGCCATGGAGTCAAAGCTCCCTCCAACTGTTACAGATTCTCCAAAGCTGTGCTGGCCCCAGGCAGGTTTGGAAGCAATTTGTTAATACTCCTGCATATCAGCCTGTTCTTATTTCTATTAGAGCTGCTTTTGTATTTTTATTCCTAATACCTGGTTTCAGGGAGATACTAATCACTCTAACTAGGGGCACCATTTTTCAAAGTTTAGCTGATAAAAATTGACAGGAGTGGACCTGTTTTGCTGCCTCTAAAGTTTGGTATCAGCAGAGGGGCTGTCAATTTGACTCACTCCATGACTGGCCAAGATATTAAAATGAAAACCATTGCTGCAGAGCATGTATCAGGTTGTCATGGTGGGAAAACATGCACTGGGAATACTCAGAAATAATTGCTACAAGACAACTATGGTAACATGAGTAACCTGATTTGTTGAGAAGACCGGTTACTATGCAGTTGCTGTTGAATTCAGCAAAGTGCTGATTATCTCTGAAAATCTTTTTTTTAGGCACTTGTAGTCTGTGGTTTAGACAGTGATATTTGCACAGCACTAATGTGAGAATCTGCAGGTTTTATAGTTGTATTGCTTGTGAACGTCACAGCCAAGTGCACTTAGTCTGCAGCTCAGGGTAAGCAAAATGTCCAGTGGAAAGGTACAGTTTTGGAGGGCTGAGCATGAGCATTACAGAGGCAGAGGGGGTAATGTGGGATGATCCTCTACTGTTTTCTCACTCCACAGCTGTCTGTTTGAACACTTGCCCTACGAGCACCCATAAATACTTGTGGGAAGTTCTCCTTTTGGCCAACAGCATTGCTATTTTGCTGGCTAATGCAAATCTGCTGTTTCTCTTGTCACTGAGATCAGCAGATACTTGGCTAATGTAGTCCTTCAACTTTTCTGTTTAGACAAGGAAATTTAAGAATATCCTGAATTAGATGGTGTTGTGGGCTTTAACTTTTTTAAACTACTCCAAGTTAATATGGGGAAATTGTTTTTAGAAAAATAACTACTTGGGAAAAATCTCGAAGGGCAATCACAACATTTTATAGGATTTTCTTACAGGTTTGGAAAAAAGAGTTATTATTATTGATTGCCTTTATTTATTTATTTATTTAGTGGCTTGAACCATAGCTTTCTTGTTATTTGTTCTATTGTACCTCTGTAACTTCAAAGAAGTGACTAAGCATTTGTTGTTTTATTGGAGGGTAGAGGCACTTTAGACAAAAAGATATTAAAAAGAGCTGGTGATTAAGATTACTCATCATTTGTATTATGGTCTTCATTTTCTTTTGCCAGTGCATTTCAAAGCTTTCACTTTACAGGCTGAGAGCTTTCATGCCTTTTTTCAGTTTTTCTTAACAAGGCGATTGTTTTGTTAAAAGTAACATTAAATGAGAACAAAATGACTGCAATTTGTCATTTTAATGGAGAGATTTCTTACCCTGTCACGCCAAGCGTGTCTGCTTCCAAAATGTCTGTAGTGAAAAGTTTAATACTTTTAAGAAGTGGAAAGAAAACACAGAACACCTTCTTTATGACAGATGTAAATTGAAAGTAATTGTTTGTGGAGTGCCATCTAAGTGGTTAGACAAACATAAGTGGGCAAATAAAAGAATGAGAAAAAAACCAAAACAGGATGATGTTAAGAAAATACGGTGAATAAACTGAATTCCAGGCCGAGGCAGAGACTAGCTGGTGCAGGTTCTAGTGCACAAGTTCTGTGAGGAGCTGCTGAGGGAGCTGGGGGTGTTTAGCCTGGAGAAAAGAAGGCTCAGAGCGAACCTCATCACTCATCTCATCTCTACAGGATAAGAGACTGAAAGGATGTTCTAGTGTGGTGGGTGTCCTTCTCTTCTCCTAAGTAGCAAGCAAGAGGATAAGAGGAAATGGCTTCAACTTGTGGCAGGGGAGGTTTAGATTTGATACCTGAAAAAATTTCTCCACCAAAATCAAGCAGTGGAACAGGCTGCCCAGGGAGGTAGTAGCATCACCATCCCTGGAGGGAGCTAAAAGACGTTTAGATGTGGCACTTGGGGACATGGTTTAGTGGTGGCCTTGGGAGGGCTGGGTTAATGGTTGGACTCGATCTTAGTGGTCTTTTCCAGCCTGAACGATTCTATGATTCTTTTGTGTCTCCCTGATGGTTTCATGGAGATGCTGGGTTACTCTCTGTACTTTGTTCCACCCACGCTCTAAGAGTATGGAAAACTCCCGGGTGTGGCAGGGTTTCTGTGTCAGCTGGCAGCGCTGCACGCTGGAGCTGCTTCATGTTGGTTTGCCTGAGGGGGTCACTGGGAGAGTATCAATTGTAGGAGTGAACTTATTGATGCTTTCTACAAAGGCTGAATGCAGTTGACGCAATTAAACGTTGCTACTGAGACAAAAGTAGTGGATCAGCAATGTTCACTGCTCTTTGTGATATTCAGGAGCAAATACAAATGTCGATGATGAATATGCCTGCAGCATTTCTTTGGTTTGGAATTGGAATCACGCAGACTGCACTTTGTCCATGTGCTATAGCTCCCTTTGATAACAGCCAAAGATGTGTAATTTTAACTTCAGCCGTTATGTCTTGTTTTCTTTCCCACAGCTGTAGGAGAAGTGCTTTCTTTATCAAGGATACTGAAAGAGAAGGCATACTTGAGAGAGGTTTATATCCCCTCATCTTCACCGTAACCATTTCCTTTAGCTAATAATATTTAGTATTTATTTCAGTGACTTACATAAATCTCAAATGCATAAACCAGCAGCATCCTTTTTTCTGCAGTTTTTTCTTGTGGGAACTTGTTGAAATGAACTATCTCATTGAAAAACTCCATTCCTGGAATGAGGAGGACTGTTGTACCATTCTTCAAGTGGAGCAATGAGAACTGGGAGGGTGTCTCTGCTTTGATTAGTGAGTCAGGGAGGATATCAGTTCCTCTAGGAGATTTATAGCATTTTAGAGGGCAGGCTTTTAAGAGCGTACCTTGTGCTTCAGGTATCCATCAAGCATCTTGGCAGAGTCCTTTGAAGTCACCGCTGTGGATGCTGTTCTTGCTGCACAGTCTCTTGCCAGATGTGTGATGAATTTGGACGTGGGGACACAGCAGAGCAGGGGACCCTGGTTGGACGAGGCCAGTGAGTGTGCTGGCTGGAAGGACAGGCCTTATTTTTCACACCGGTTTTGCAGGTGGGACAGGAGAGGTTCACATGGTTTGTGCTTCTTTCCTACAGCAGAGTAGTCAAGTCTCACTTCCAGTCTCTTCTTCCCTGCCTAATCTCTAACTCAAGGCAGACACTTTCTGTGTGGGATGATGAGGAAAGGATGTAGCTGTCTGTGTTTGCAGCTTTCTCCACAGCACCCACTTGCTCTGTGAGTCAGTAAATCCTTTCGGTTTTGTCAGGTGGCCTCTTGCATGGAAACTCTTCAGTGTCCAGTCTCTGTGCCTTATCTCTGGAAACAGTACCCAGAAAGTGGTTTTACAAGCTCAGTGTCTTACCCTTGTTTTGTTAAAACACTTGTTTATTTTTAAAACCATGGGACCAAAGGGGAGAGGTGTGTATTAAATAGTGCTGATATTATCTGGAAGATTTTAATGCATGTTGCTTTACAGATCACCACTCTTAGATTGAGGGCTGGAATTAATAAGGTGACAGAGAAGCCAGAAAATTACATGAAACTGGGCATGAGGTCCATGTCAACCTCTCAAACATTATCTCCAGTTACAGAAGTACCTTCTGGCACGTAGGGGGAAGGGTCCCTCTGAAAGTACTCTTTCCACTTGGGCTTTTGGCTTTTTTTTTTTGTTCAGGCTTTCAGTGAAATCCTTGGAGGTTTTTGCATTTGGTTAAAGGAAGAAAAAAGCCTCTGTCTGAATCTTAAATAATAACAACTGGCTGCCCCCACTTTGTCCTGCACTACAATGTGAAGTCTATTGTGCAGCAGAGAAACAGAAACGCATCTGGAATTTTTCTCATTGGGATTGATATGGATCTCATTAATAGCAGCTTTGTGATCTGTCTGTAACTGTTTTTCAGTAAGGGAATTATTCTGATAGTCATGGTATTTTTTTTGTGTACATTGTGCAAATGCACATTGAGTGGCTACACCTAGGAGGTGGCACTTAAAGCTACATCATCCTGTTTCACTCAGTAGAAGGAAAAAAGCTTATTCTCTGGTTGGATGAATGATGCTGCTTTTACTTCTTGGAAAGCTTGAAAATCACACAACTGTTTCTTGAACAACTTCCTAGAAGAAGGAACCTGGCAAGCTGAATTGTTTAGGCCTTAGGAATTTGTGCAATGGGAGAACATTTCCACTCTCACTGTTCTTTAAGTTAGGATGTCCATCTGTGGGATAGTGCAAGTCATGGTGTGGATTCCAACCAAAAAGCATTGTCCAATTTCAAAGTGTTTGGGGAGAACTTGTGCTTGCCCAGCATCTCCCATGCTTGCCCATCACCTCCTATGCTTTCAGTCTCTTCTTGTTTCCACCGAATTTTGTTCTCATTTCTAGTTCATATCTTCCTGTTTTCTCAAATAAACTGCAGATTTGATTTGATATAGTCATTGCTATGCCAGTTTTTCACATGAAATCTGCATTGTGATAGCTTAAAAAAAACCTTTCGAAAATAACTGACAAAAAATTGTAAGAAACATCACAGTGGACTATCTGTATAACTGGCTTTGAGCATCAATTTGTGGTTTGCAGAGAAGATTCACTTCTTGTCTTTGTTTCTTTGCATTTAATGATCTGCCTGTCTTGTGTGCTGTCGGCAGCTATAGGAGCAATAGCTTCGGCAGACTTTTTTTCCCTCACTTTTACTGTTTTCCTCTCATTTCCTGTTTGTATCTGTAAGCAGGCTTGACCCTTGCCTGCATTTTCATTGGGGAAACCTTCTCTGGATCACCTTAAAGTCACTGTAGGGAGTTGCACTGATGAGAATTGCAACCTGAAAATAGTCAGTAATAATGAGTTAGGACAGAAAATGCATGCAGTTGAAAAATAATGGTTTCTTTTTATTCTTCCTCAGGTTTCTGAGCATTTATTAGTTATTGAGGTCTCATTTCCAACTATAAGTCTAGAATAATATTTTTTTATTTGCTGTGGGATTTTTTTAACATGAAGGCTGAGATTCTCCCAGGAGTGTGATATGAGGAACTGTGTCCTGCAGAACTTTTCAGAATATTGCCCTACACATAAGGAAATCAGGAGAGCTCATAAGACTTCTGTTAGGGCCATAACGTGTATCTCACAACAGATTAATGTTTTCCATATGGTGTTAATAGGAATTTTTTGTCTAGGTTCTGAAATGGCATTGGTCATTCCAGAAGTGTATGAGCCTTGAAAAAATTAAGACTATTTCCACTCAGATCAACCCATCTGTTTCAGTTACAATTCTTGAAACATTGACATTTCTTCTACCAGCATCTTCACTCCAGTAAGACTTTTGCAGGGAACTTTTGCCCCAAGTGGATTTTTGACCTGGAGAAGAGCAACAGGCCAGAGGGGAAGGAACATCAGGCATTCAGAAAATGAATGAATTATGAAGTCGAGTCTCCTTTCCATGCAGACACCAAATCATACAACCCCTTTCATAAAATGACCAAGCTTCACATCAAGTAATTTGTTTTGTGCTTTCCTGTCTTCATTAGCTTCCATAACAAGGCTATTCTGGATTTTTCTAAACGTTGGTGACCTTATTTTTGTCTTTAGCTGGTTGTATCAGGATCAAGTCATACTTGTTTTGTGCTTAGTTGTTCATTAGCTTCAACAGCTCTTTCCCTTCTGTTCTGCACCCCCTGTGCTGTACATCAACAGAGCAGTTACATCTGTTCTGTGCTTGGCTGTGCTGAGCAACTTGTGCATTTTTGGCTTCGCTGATAGTGGAAGGCTCTTTTTCATCACTGTCCTGTTCCCTACACATATACCAATTTCTTTACAGCGTTGAGTGTTCCAGGCTCCTTCTGCAGTGACATAATTACTTGTATAAAGGCCACTCAAAATTTTACTATTCCCTCCAATGATTTGAAATCTGAAAATTGGTCTGATACAGTAGGATAACCTCAATGTAGGCATTACATTAAATAATGTGGTAGGAGAAAATGAGATCAGAGGCTTTTGAAACAGTGAAGTGCAATTTGTTGTGCTCCATCATAAGGCTACTGGCAGCTTGGGACAGTCAGACATGGCCAGTAGTGGCAAGAATGAGCACTGGGTGGCAATGACGGGGATTAACTTCTCTCTGCAAGAAGGATAAAGAGAACATTAAGTTGGCTTTATAAAAGTAATGTTCAGTCACTGTGTTTAACAGACTGGTTAATTAGTATGATGAAAGACAACAGGTCCATGTTGGGAACTGTGCCCATCATCTGCAGTCTTCTGGAATGTGTTAGAGATACCCCAGATACCCTGCCTTTTGGGAGCGCAGTGTTGCAGTTACCCTACATGACTGCTCTCCAATTCATGCTCATTAGGAAGCATAATGCCCTTCCTGTTTCAGTGGAATATTAACAGGAACGTAATTGTACTAAAGTTTGGCCAACTGGTAGAGTTGCTGTCTGGCATCTTCCATGGGAGCTAACTCTTTCTCCGTAGGAGAAGTATTGGACCTTTCACCTTCCCTCCTCATCTCATTTTTTATTTGCACAGAAGGCTTTGGAAACTCAGGCAATAATTGCAGTCTGCTTTCGTTCACCTTCATCATGTTTCCAAATACCACATAATCTCATCTATTTGGCTCAGTGCTCCCTCAGAGTTCTTGAACCCCCCACCTGGCTTTTTGTAGGAAAAATGAGCTGTAATTCAATCTTGCATCATTGACAATAACACATGAGAAACAAGCTATGACATTGAAATGATGTTAGAAGACTGGTTTTTAAACTAACAGAACCCTGCGTTGTTGAGAAGTTAGCTTTTCACCCTCGCATAATTGTGTTTTGGTATTAGGGAGTTCCGTGAACAATGACAAATTTTGTGTGTTGTCTTACAAGCTGCTCCATGAGGCAGGTCAGGACAAAGTTTCTGCCTGGTCTGAATTTTATAGCTTTTTTTTTCTCCTGCAAGAGGAAGCCAACGTTTAAACCAAGCTTCTTGGGTTTTTTTGTGCGCGCATGTGTGGTTTTTTTTGTCTGAAATGTTTGGAGAATCAGTAGGAAAGTGTGAGGATTTCATCAGAGCAGGCAAACTTATTTCTTTTTGTCTTTAATATTTAGTTTATCTCAAAACTTTTCCAGTCCCCATGACTAATTACATTATATAGGTAAACTGCTCAGGACACTTTGTTGGACTTCATGCACGTCAGAACACAGTCAGTGAGCAGGAGGGACTGAGCTGATATTAAATCATTCTTTGATTTTGTTCCTTGGTGGTGCCGTAAGCCCAAGACATTAATGATTGCAGAAAGGTTAAACTTTACGTGTCTTCCTGTTTATCACAAAGGTGCAGGGTACAAACAGAAAGCACTCTTGGCAGGCAGCAGGCTGCAAAATCCATGTGCTGCTTCTCTACAGTGATGTTTGTACTGAAATTTTGTTACCGCATATGAAGAGAAATACTTGAGAAGTTCAAGGAGTCTGAAGGGCAGCTCTTGATTCCCAGCTACAGCAGACTGTAGCTTGGCTACTTGGTCACCTCCTAGCAATGTTAGCCCAGTATGAAGGTGGTTTTAGATGAAATAGACCTGTGCAGAACTTTAAAAGATCATCCATTTGATTTTCTCTCTTAAAAGTAGGCACAGCTATGGCTAACTGGTATTTAAAAGATATGAACTTGTTAAAAATAATACAATCAAATCAGAAACCGGTGTAGTTGATGTGAGTTCTGTAACCCATGTCCAGACAGTAGATTTCAATGTGTAATAATCCCAAGCATAAGAAACATTTTTTTAATGACGATGTTTTCTTTGCTGCATTTTAGGACCGGTATTAGTACTTCTCTTTACCAGGGATATAGGGATTCTGTCTTTCTCTTTTGTAGCAGCCTTGTAATATTTAATGGCTTATCATGTCCTCTTCCAGTTTTTTCTAGACTAAACAAAGTAATTTTTTTATTCTAGCTTTCCTCAGACATCATGTTTTCTAGACCTTAGATGTTTTTCAGAGCTCTCCTATGGCCTTTTTCTCAGTTTGTTCTTGTTTTTTGCATGAGGCCCAGAACTGGACATGGTCCTTGAGTTGATGCTTTCTGATCTTGAATAAAGTAGAGTATTTAACAGGTTTTACAGCTGTTATAGTTACATTTTTCATTCATGATAGGATGTTTATCTTTTCTACAAGAGTGTAACAATGTTCTGTGTATGAGCCACAGTGCAGAGGATGGGGGCCTTTTAAGATACATCTTGGAGCAGCTGGTCCGGCTCTAAATAGAGCACTGAGCAGGCGGTGGGAAAATGTCTGCACTGATGCGTTTAAACAACCTACTAGGTGATGGAGAGCAGAGGGCAAGAAGGCTGAAGATGTTCCATAGTGCCTCAAAGGTACAGAGCAATCATTCCTAGGGAAGTAGGCAGGGATAACTGGAATAACTGCTGCATGGTTTGTGGGGTTTTGGTTCAGTTGATTTTACCTGCCCCTTCTTTTGCTTATGGATTAAAGCCTGTTCAAAGTCATCTTTTTGGAGCGGCTGTGACATTTACTGCAGAGCACTGTTGTACTGCTGCGTAATTCAGTGGCCTCTGTACAGGGAGTGGCCAAGTAGCTGCGGCCTTTGCAGCCTGAAAGATTCAACTGCAGATCTACTCAAGGGTCTGTAGGCACAAAGAGCATGGGAGAAGGTGGGGGGGGATGTGTGGCTCACATTCTCTTGCGAAAGAATTAGGTGGTCTCAAATGGCACTGGTAGGGTGCTCTGACCAACCATTCTTCAGTGCTAAGTCATCTTTACCATATTATTTTATTTTAGACTTCTGCAGTTTGTTAAGATCGACTTAATTTTTGGCCTGATCTCTGCTGTTAAAGACATTCTTCTTGCAGCCATCCTTNGTAGTATGTTGGTTGTAGGATGGGGTTAATCCTTATTAATGTGGTTTCTTAAATTTTTCAGCTCCTTGAGGAATCTTTGAGCTGCTTGGATTTTTGACAGAGGATTAATGTCAATAAGAAAAGTGAAATCAGGACGTCACAAACCTCCTCATTCTTCTGCTATCACACCATGCTGCTCCCCAGAGAAGGGAGGCAAGGGAGACAGCATACATCTAGGTCTCAATAGGGAAAAAGGAAAAGGTTAGATTTTCTCTCTGTACTTCCATAAATGCCTGTGTCAGGGCTAGTGATTCAGCACTCAAGAGCTTCAGTTTGTATTTAATTAATAACATTGATAGATTTTGTGCCTTCTGTCTAACCATGGATGCTTTTGATCATCAGCAAACAGAAGATAGAAGTCATGCCAGAACAAATAAGTCATTTATTTGTGTGGTTTAAAAAAAGAGAAAAAAGCTGTTCCTGCCCCTTTACAAATGCAGCCTGCAGGTTCTGCATAACATTAATTTCTAGCACTGTTTGGCCTTTTTTCTTTCAGCTCTCAGTTTTCCAGCACTCCTGATTCTCCTTAATTAAAGAGTAAACAAAAGCCCAGGTCAGCTTAAAGGAGGACATAAAAAAAAGGGGAATACCTGGAATACAAGCTCAGAGTGGAGCTTAGTGGCTGCCAGTCTGCCTTTCCTTAGTGTCATGGTTTCTTAGAAATGCTGTGCTGTCTTCTCCTTTACTCGTTCAGGAACTTGACCTTTTCTTCATCCCTCCTTGTTAAAGCCAAAGACACATCAATCAGTTTATTTATTTTACTTTCTCTCAGATGTAGCTTATTCTCTTCTACACATTTATGTATTAATTGCCTGGAAAGCAGCAGATAGGGAGTAGGGAGCAGATTCTAGTCAAGATTCAGTGTCTGAAACTGTCCCATAGCTACCTTGCATAGCGACTGCAAGATGCTTTGGGAAGTCAGTGCTGTTTATGCTGAATACCTCAGTGCTTGTTCAAAGAGGAGTAGCTGTGAAGGGATCTCAGTATCAGGGACAAAATGGAATGGCCAGGAAACTTGGCTAGGGAGCTTCTGGCAGGCTAGTGCAGTCTTCAGAAATGTTTTGGGGTCACAACTCTTCTTGTCAGGGAGGAAAAAACTGGAAATGTAATGTTTTGTCACATAAGCTAGAGTCCTGTAGGCAGAAATATATATCACATTTTTGTGTGATTATAGATTCCTGTTTAAGAACCGTTTCTGGCAGAACTCTCTCTTCCTTTTGCTGTGCATGGTGAGAAATTGTTAGAGATTTTATTAATGTCTTTGCTTGAGGAATTCAATCTTGAGAAGTGGGAGAGATTTGTTTTGTACCTCACAATTGTCACATCAAGCATTTAGTCCATTTAGATGTCACTTGTGTTTTGGCAGGGTATGCCATTCAAACTAGAGATTGTAGATGCTTGGCATTTCTCTCTCAAATTGCACAGGTCATAAGTGTGTGCCACAAGCAGCCAAATTCCTCATCTTTTCAGGCTGTCATGTGCAGTGAGATTGCATTATGTCTCTTCTGGAATTTGGAGGGTGTAGAGCAGAAAATTTAAATCTGAAAAATCTAAAGTCTCCCTTTCTGCGCCATTTTCTGAAGGAGCACAAGCCTGTTTTGGGTCTGGAGCTGTTGTTTCCAGTGAAGCCAACCTGCCTTTTGGCAGCTGTGACAGGCAAAATGCAGCATCCCATACTGAGCTGCTCAGTACATGCAGAGTTTTAACATCATTTGGAAACATTTGCTTTTTCTGTTTGACAAACTCCCATGCATTCCTTGGAATGTATTTTAGGTGCTCTGCAGAGAGCATTCCCATGGCCTGTTTGAGACAAATCCCGATATTTCCTGAAGGGTCCTGGAATACGCCAGATGCAGTTCAGAGCTGAGACAGAACAGCCATGCTCCTGGAGAGTCTGGCAGACAGCATTTTCCTGTCACTGCTGGACATCAGTTCTGGCTTGCTCTGATTTACTGAGGTGGCAAAGCGCATGAGCTTACAGCATTCATAATTTCTTAATATTTCCAAAACGGAATTACTTTCAAGATTTATGGGAGCAAAACATCCTCTAACTTCCTTCCTTTTTCCCCATATGGATATAGTATTTCCCCAAAACTGTTCTTCCTCCTTCTTAAATGAAGCAAAAATATGAATTAAAAGTCCATTTCCCTAGCCCTGTACACAGGAGTATTAAATATTACCAAATAATAGTAGCTAAAGCTATTGTGTTCTTTTCTAGAAAAATCCTACATTTACTTGTAGCAAATACAATAAAAAGGCCAATGGTCATTTCACCCTTCCTTTGGCATCACTTTGGTGCCCTGGTTGTCACATGCAGAAGGGATACCATAGAGCATTGGATCAGTCATGCCTTGAGCTTCAGCTGATTTTGGGAACTCCCCTGGGGTCCAGAGAGTCCCTGGGGACTCTCTCTTCTCTCCTGGTTTTACCAGGCACCTTGTAAAGGCAATCTGCATTAGGGAGAGGCACTCCTTACTCCACATCAGACTACTGTAAATTGTCTTTTCCAGGTGTATCACTTGCAAACAGGCCAGTTACTTGCATGCATAAATAACACCAGCTTCTGAGTTAGGCCTGACCTTATGGCCTGTACGTTCTTTCTCATGCAGTGCTTTAGAACAGGTGAACTGAGCTGGCAAAGGTTTTATATACACTGCACCTCTTGCATCCTCTTGTTTCTTGAGAAGAGAATGAAACCTGCTCATATAAGCATTTTCTGAAGCATCCAGGTTTTTCCTGGAGACTGCATGTCACAGCAGCAACGAGAGTAGCTGCTGACCTTACAGAGCAGCCCCAAGGTGCTGGTGAGCCCCAGGCAATGCTGTCATCCCTCACTGCAGCTGCTGCGTGGCGAGAACGGGGACCGCTCTGTGGGACTTGGCTTCTGCTGAGAGTTCAAGGGGTGGCTGGAAAGGAAGGGCTGTGAATATCTATGGTATAGCCCTTCGGCTTATAAAAGCTCTTGCATTGCATGACAGTCCTGCAAAGATTCCTCCTGGTGATGTTGGAAGGAGGTGGAGATAAGTCCCTGGAGACCCCCCAGGGAAACCTAATAATTATATTTTGGTGCACCAAGATGTGTGAGAAAACATTGAACTAATTTGTCAGGTTGTTGAAGTTTTTAGGATATTTTCAGAGTAAATGTGTTACAATTAATACTGTATTGTTCTTTATTTGTTTTTAAATAGGCCTGTGGGGATTTTTTACTTAAGAGCTTCAGAGGCTCTAATATATCTAACATATCTTCCCCACCTTTTCCCAGATAAAGTTATATATATGCTTTCGTATTCTCAGCTCTAGAAAAACATTCCTTTCCTTCTAGATCAGCCATGTCATCTGTGCATCTTGCTTTTATGGTTGTAGATGATCTTATTAAAGATTGCATGAGTGAAGCAGTATGCATGGGTGAATTTGAGTCTTCTTGTTTTGTTAAATTCTCTTGGTCTCTTTCCCCTTTCCAGAGATTTCAGCAACCTGTGATTTATGGGCATCTGTGATAGGACTTCACTTTGATCAGTTTATAATTCAGATTTCATTCCATCCTTTCCTCACTGTGCTGCTATTTGAAATTGTTGCTCTGTACCTGGCTGTGGCATAGTGTAGATGAGTTTATCTTAAATGTGGTAGTTCAAGTCCAGAGGTTATCTGATTGCTGTAAGAGTTGCATGCTGAGTACAGAAACAGCCTGAAGGGAGAGCTAAACCTGTGGGTTACATCTGTCCTGCTCCCATGTGTAGGTTGGCCAAGTTGGATCTGTTTCAGGGGCGTGTACCCTGCTCTGTAGTGGAGGTGTTCTCTCTGACTCAGAACACGTAGTGCATTCCTTCTCATGGTGGGATTGATTTTGATCCAGAACATCCCTGCTACTGTTTTGATCTGATTGAATGAACAGATTTCTAATAGTATTAGCATGCTTTCTAATATACTTGATACACTCAAAACTGGTCCCATATGGAAGTTAACATTTCTATATTTGCTAATTGTTTCCTTTTCTCTGACCACTGTAGTAATTGTTTCTAAAAGAGACAAATTTTTACTAGTTGCTGGGTTCATCTGTTGAGAATATAATTAGGATAATGTATTTCCATAATGACATGGTTAAGAAGGACTAGGTCTCTCATTTGTAAGGGATTCTGGATGGATCATAACTGTTTGGTTTAGCAGGGACCTCTCTTGAATCATTTATATGTTAATAAATGCAGAAGAAGGCACTGAATTTCCATTTCCATTCTCTGTAAACTACGAGCTGCTTCGTAATCTCCTGAACTGTTTTCTTTCTTGCCTGTGTGGTGGTAGCTGCTGTGTATGTGCACGAGTGAGGCCAAAGCAGACTCCTCACACAGCACAAAAATTGGCTTGTGCTCACAAAGCTGGAAGTTAAACTGCCTAAACCGTGCTTGCAATTTAAAACTTCTTGTAGGTAAATTAATAGCCAAACAGTAGTGGGGCAGTTCTAAATTGTTGAGTGGAAGTGATTGCTAGGTTCACAGCTTGAGTGATTTGAGTGTCCTTGTGGCACAAATTCTGACAGGTTTGTTTCACTGCAGTCATCTTTCGGTAAAAGTAAAATCTTCTACATTACTCTGTTGCCAGTGACAATGTAGAACCAGCACTTAGGTATGGATTCTTTCAGCATTCCTGCAGAAGTTTATCCTTCCTAGTTCAGGAGTTAATTTCTTTCTTGTTTTGGTTTTCTCAGGTTCTCGAAGCCGGCACCAATGTTCTTGGATGATTCCTTCAGGAAATGGGCACGTATCAGGGACTTTGTACCCCCCTTTGGAATTAAAGGACAAGGTATGAGAAAACTGCAGCTATTGGAGAAGAAGGTGGTTCTGCAGATGCTTACCCCATTTTCTTTTCTGTTTTGAAAACTCAGGCGGTCCTTTGGGCTCAGTTTATTTCCCGTGTTTGAGAGAATTATTGTATATGTAGTTCTCAGAAATGCAGAAGGGTTTTTACAGCTGGACCATGGACCTCAGAGGCTGGTCTTAGGGAAGATGCTTTAGTACATGTGGAGAGTCGGTGCAACGATGGCAATTTAGACCAACAACCACATTCTAGAAGAAGCATTTCAACATTGGCTGCCGGGGGATCTTGTAGCAGCTTTGCTGACAGCATCAGAGAGTTCAAATTGGTTTGTAGTACCTTTAAGTCAGTAATTCTCTAAAGAACAGGAAAGATGCCTTGGACTTGACCACTGATACAGATCTTCATTTTCTTCTCATAAAATTTTATAGTTGGGCTACCTACTAACTTACATAACAAATAAGAAAAGTATGTTCAGATGCTTTGATGATAATTTGTAATATCCCCTGTCCCCAGCTGGAGTGTGGCAGCAGGGGCTGTGTCTCAGGTGTGCTGTGGGAAAGCAGGAGTGGTGGTTGGTGGATGAGATGGGAGCCAGTAGCCCACCCAGAAGATGATCTATTTTGGGGTGACAAGCTTCTACTGGTCCCACATGTGCTATCACTGCCTCTCTGTCCCAAGTGGTGGTGGAGCAGAAGGCTTGTGCTCACTGCAGTGATTTGCTGCAGACTTTCCGAGGTCCTGTGTATTTAAGAAGTTTTTGTGGCATTGCATCAACTTGCAAGATTTTTTTTTCCACTGAGAAATTGAAGATTACAGATAGGAATTTAAATACCTGGTGGAGAAAGTACTTCTGCCGTGGAAGGCTTGGCTCTGTGTTTCTCCCTGGAAGCAGGTGTGGTAGTTGTCAGAACAATCTCTGATCAAATCAAAGGCTCTACTGACAAATTGCTTTTGGCTTGCATCAGTTCCCTTCTTTGTTTTGTCCATTCCTTGTCCAGCCAGTCTTTTGCAGCTCAATAGGAAGCTAATTACTGTCCTCTAAATCAGCCAGCAGAGTTTGCAGCAAAGAACTAACAGTGGCAGCACAAGTGGGAGGCTGCTGTGACCACAGGAGGGCTTGTCCCCTTCTAACCAGCACACAAGGTGTACAAAGCTAGGGCAAGGTGCCTGGCCAGCGTGGAGGTGGGATTTGCAGGTTACACGTGATCTCAGCTAGACCTAATAAAAATCATTCCATTAAACTGAATCCAAATGAAGAAATTCACCAAGGGAGAATGACAGAATGGCTCTGGCAGCCTTCTCTCTGGGTTTGTTGCCAGCTTGTATCACCACTGCAATGTTATGTAAATCTGGTGTTTTATATTGGATTTCCTCAGTTAAAAAGAGAAATGAGAAATTGCCATTATTTAAATGGCTGTGAGCTGAAGCCATGGGACGGAAACCGTTGAATAGGTTATTTTTTTAACACCCTCCTGGGATTGAATTTTGTGCCAAGTTTCAGTCTGGAGCAAGTTCTGTGTGTGGGAGGGTTGAATTATAAATCTGTGTAGCCCTGGATTTCTAATGGCCATGCTGACAGGCTGTGAGTCCTAGCGATGCGAATGGCGCCCTTTCATGTTACACATCACTTGGAATTCTTGCATCAGTCTTTTCTGGCTGTCCCATGGGATGCATTTGGGCTCAGACGACTGATTGGATGATGGGATCAGCACCTCATTAGGGCTTTCACTCAGGGCAATCTAATGATATCCAAACAAATGATCCAGGCAGGCAGTGTGGCGCTCAGTCACATCTTGCTGGTGCAAGATGAAGACTCTCAAAGCTGGGATGTGCATGGGAAAAGGAGTCATCAGGGTGACTGAGAAAGTGTAGAGAGACGTGGCTGTGTTGAAACAGACAGGGCAGGAGTTCTGCTGTGTGTGTTAGGCAGCCCCGTGACACCGTCAGCTGGGATTTCCGACGTGCATCACACTGGGAAAGGTGGTTGGTGTTCATAGACACCGACTGCAGCTGAGATGGTAATGGGAAGACCTTGCTGAGAACTGTGGTGAATATCACCTGCTGTTTTTAAGTCACTGTGATCTATTCCAAGTGCAAAATGGCTTTTTGTTTATTTGGGGTTTTTTGATTTTTTTCAGCTGCTTTTTTTTGGTGTGTGAATAACAGGTACAGGATGAGCACACTTTCAGTAATGCTGCATGTTCCAAGGAACTTCTAGAAACTAATCTGTGGTAGCTTGGAAGTGCTACAGTTATGAAATCAAGGGATTCTTAGCAGCTTGGAAGCTAATCCACCATTTCTGCTTTCTCTTGCTAAAGTTTCTATTCTTACCTAAATTTTGCTTTGCTTTGTCTCTGAAAAAAAGCTGAATGAAGAAGTCCTTTTTCATCCATCACTTTGTGTTTACTGGTCTAAGAAAGGACAGTTCCGAGACTGCAAGAATGAGTCTTGCAATATTTAGGGGAAAGCAGTTTTTGAGGAGCATTGCAGTAATTTGGAATAACTCGTCTCTATAAATTACATGTAGAAGAGTAGAAATGGCTCAGAAATTTTCAGGGCAGGACTACTGCTCTTTAAAGGTTATCATATCAAGGAGAAGGCAGTATGCTGATCATTTTGACACAGTCCATCAGGGACTTCATTGAGAATCTGATTGTAATGACAGTTCTCCTATCTCCAGATGCTTAGAAGTACTCAGTACAACATAGAAAGTTTAACAGTGTTTCTTTGTGAAAGATTTCTTGCTCCTTTACTCCAGTGGTTGTTTTCTGATTTGGCCATTAGCCCAGGCAAGGAGGTTTTATGGACAGCGTGCTCCATTCTTGGCAAGAGCATTTGTGTGTAGAAGCCCTCAAGGTGAATATGGTCCTGAATATGAAAGTTTTTAGACTTTCCCCCAAATGCTGCTGGTTCTGAAATGAACTATTGCAGTAGGAGTACTGCACATCCTGTGTTAGATGGGAAACTGCTGCTGTTGTCAGTTAACAGCCTTAGTGATTTCTTGTGTGCTATGAAAGAGGCACAGAATAAGCAGGTGGCAGCCCTGCTGCTTTATGAGCAGGGCTTTGTGAGGTGAGGCATGTGGTACAAAATCTTGTGCAAACTCTCTTTGAGCAGTGGTTCTGAAAGTCCTCGACAAGGTATTAGAAATAGATTAAGAGGAATTTAAGAGCAGCTGTTGTGCCTTTTTCTTAACCTGTCTTAAATGGGCAGAGTTTTAGTATATATTGTAGTTGTTGACTCTGTTCACCAAAGATCTGGACCAAGGATTGGTCCTAATTACTTGATCACAATGCCCAGCAGCCTGGGACTGAAGCAGAGCTGAGAGCTGTCAGGAGTGTTGGAGCTGATCCAGCAGGTTGAAGGTGTTGTTGCATTCATCACAGATGTCTGTAGCCCTTGTGGAAACTCTGGCTTCCTCTGTGTGCAGAGAATAGGGGAAATAATAGGTATGAAGAGGTGTGATTATGTTTTTACACCATAAATGGTCACTACCAGTATCGAGTTCGGCCATTCATGTAACAGTGGCTCTAGGTTTTGCCCAGTGACTTCTACAGCTGGCTGTGAACCTATGAGTTTATATTTCAGAATATGGATCAAGATTTTTCTAAATGAAGAACGTTGATGTTGACAAACAGGCCAGTGACATGTTTTACTGCACTTACTTTAAAAAAATGAGATTGTCTGCCACATCAAACTTGTTGTCTCCTACTGTGGGACTTGACAGTCTGGAAACGGGGTGGGCCACTCTAAGTGCTTGGAAACGATGACTCTGTCTCTATTAATAAATAAAGTGGTTGTCCTGTGGTCATGAACGTTGCTGAGCTCATTGTTCAAACAGATTAACTCCCTGCCCCCCACAAAAATAGAGTGGCTATGTCCAGGCTTCCTATCAAGAAAGGTCACTGGCCTGTATTAGCCTGTGAGAATGCGTGAGAATTGTAGAGGAGGATGTTTGTTGGCCCTGGTGAGCACATCTGGGACTGTGCTAACACTTTAATAGTATGGACTCGAGTAGGACCATGTGGGCCCATGCCCTGCTGCCAGTTTGTTTACTGGTGTGTTTATAGCCAAAATGAGGTACACAATAAATTGGTCAACTTTCAGGGTTGTCAAGAAGATCGAACTGTAACAATAAGATGGAACTCTAAAAGCTACAAATGTCAAGGCTTCCTGTGGGGGACAGCTCCAGCTGCTGAGCACCCTCCTGTGTCCCAGGCTATTGTTTTAGTGCTAACTAGGATGTTGGAGTGCCTCCCATGTTTCACCATTTGCAAGGGTCTAATTTGCTTTTAGGAATTCTTTCCCAGCACCCACCAAGTCTGTTGTTGCAACGTTTTTCAGTGAAGAGCAAGGAGACTGCAGCAATCTTGGGCTCTTAAACAAGTTATGTGGAGATTTTTTTAAAATCTAAATTGGCATTTCTTCTTTTGGATTTGCACCCTTTTCTAGCAGTGCTTCTGTCAGTGTAATTATGGAGGTATGAACATGCCCATGCTGTCCACGTAGTTGCAGAGATTCTCTAGCATGTGCACTGCTCTCAGGGTTAAATTTGTCAATGAATAAGCAATGGAAAAATTGTTTATAGTGTTAGTAAGATTATTAATCCCAGAGGGCCTCCTCCCCAAATTTACCTCTGTAGTTAAGCAAAAGGAAAGAGTTATTTGGAGAAGGGCAACAAACAAGACTGGAGAAATACCTGACTATTAATAGAATTTCTCAGTACATGTGGTTTGAAGAATATAAAAGGCTTTCATAAGAAAGACTAGCTAGTATCTGGCATCCTCTCTGTGTAATGAGGACGGGAGAGTTGCTGAAGTATTTTTTTTGAACTTAAGTGAAAACATATGGCACAGCATACACTAAAAATCTAAACAGACATGATCAATATAATATCTCTTCCATGCATTTAGTTCGTAATTGTGTCACTGCTTAGCAGTAATTATAGATCTTCACTTCCACCTTTGTTCCTGCTCAGTTGTTTTGAGCAGAGAGGCTGCTTTGTTGGCCCTGAATCAGTTTGTCTTTGAAGGTGATAGTTATTTCTTAGGGAGTGATTCTGCTGTCACCATCTCAGAATTTCCCTCCCATCAGGACACTAGGAAGCAATTTCTTCCCCATGGTGATAAGAGAATATTAAGAACATGTTTGAAGTGCTACAGTTTTATCAAATGTAGTATGAACTACTGGCCAGGAGACTTTGTATTTTCACTTGATACTGGAGGGATGTCTGGAACTAGTGACACATTCAGTGACAAAGGAATTAAGTCTTTGTCCAGACCACCAATGCTAATGAATGTATTGTGCAATGATTAACTGTTCTTGTACTTGGTTTTATTTGGATGTTTTCTTTTATGTCAGTGCTCCTGGGAAAAGCCATGGTTCAGTGCTGCTCAGCAGTTGTTCAGTAGTCTCATGGGGCAGAGATCATTCATCTCCAGTGAAAATGTTGAGTTTTCAGGCCTGTAAAATTTGGCATATCACAATGTTATTGGGAGAAAATCTCCTCCCTTTTCATGCAGGCTCTTCTCTTGCATAGCTTTTTATTTTACATTGACTTTCTTGGCATGAGCAATACTTGATCTCTGAGAAAACATATTCAGTTGGACATGACAATTGAAATTTACAGCTGATTCAAAAAAAAAAATTAGAAAAGTAGGTATTTTCTAACCTAATCTTCTAGCTCTTTGTAGAGATTGGAGTACCACATGCAGACACCTTCCCTGCATTTGACTGGGTCTGAACGAGGCGTTTTCTGCTTTAATTCTCCAACTTTATCCTCATTTTGTTTATGGTACTCTGTTGTACAGATGATTTTCCTACTATAAGCATTTTTTTGTTCTTCGTGTCTTATTCCTCTAACAAAAAAGCAGAAGCACAAGCATGTATAGCCGTTAGCTCTGTTCAGAGTAGGTATTAACAAGATGGTTGTTTCTTCCTGAGCTGGAGGCACATTTCTGAACTGGCTTCCACTAGAATTTTGCATTTGACCAAAATTGGTAATAGTTGCCATTATTATGTGGGAATATAGATATAAAAATGTTGATGTTCCCCCAGGGAATTTAGCTGATTTTGTAGCCTAAAGAAATGAAATGAGAGGTTTGAAGGGGAAAAAAAGCTGAAAGTTTCAGAAGAGGTAGAGGGTTAACTTTTCATTGCTGAAGAAAGCTTCTAAAAGGAAGTTGTGTTGTGGAATTTTGAAGTTAAATCACTTCTCATTCTTGAGCTCTCATGATAAAAGTAGAACCCTCCAGTGCAGTCCCTTATTTCAATCAAAACTGATGTTTTGCTGTTGAGTGTGCCTAAAGAATAGTCCTGCTCCCAACCCACCGGGAAGGGAAAGGTGCCCCAGGGAGATACATACCTTAAGTTTGCAATTAATTGGATGACTCCATACTGGAGTTCTTCACAGAAGTCTTGAATTGCAATTGAAACTTGGGTATTATTCCTCTCTTCTACTTCCTGGAAAGAAGAGCAGGTCTTCTCTGGCTGTTGTGTTTTGAAGTGCCATTAATTAATGCTTCTGCAAGGGTCAGAAGAATTAGGAATCACTGTAGTAGTTATTGAGTTTTTTGGCCTTGAAGATATTGCCTGGCCACCTGTGAAGGGTCATCAAAAATGTAGAGCCCTCTATAAAAACTGTATTTTTCTGCTTGTCTTTAACCAACACACTCTGAATCTTTCAAGGACTGTTTTTATTTGGCGTGAATTTGCCTCTTTCTACAGACTTTATTGCTTCCTGTGCATTGAACTTGAGCTTAGATCAAAATTGTTAATGCATGGTTACTACAAAATGTTGCCCATTTTTTTGCATAATTGTTTTTTAAATTAATGTTCCAACTTTCCAAGCCCTGGGATTATGTTGGGAACTAAGCTTGTATTCTGAAAAAACAAACTCTTGATTGTGAAGAAAAGCTTGGGAAAAAAACAATCCCCAAAGGCTCCAAAACGACGATGTAAATGAAGAGTCCAAATGTTATGTATTTTATTTATATCTTGTTATAAAAAAAGGCCTTAAGGGCTTTAATGGAGCTTACATTTAATGCATGCCAGGTCCTTCTAAAATTGCTAGGGAGGATACCATGCACATTCAGTCTTTTTTTTTCTTTTGTTTTGTGTCTAGGCAACAGTATATGCCTCTTGTCTTAATTCCATTAAAAATCATCAATGGAGATACTGCGAGGAGTAGCAATTTTAAGTCCTATTGTTAGTAAAGTGCATCTCCAGTAAACCACCTAAATCTGGTACAGCTAGTGACCTCAAGAAACCACTCTCTTGTATTTACACACAAGTTTTGATCTGGGGACAGACTCCTCAGTTTGTAGTTAGCTGTTTTTGAGAGCCAGTTAATGTCTTTGCAATGCACTGCTAAATGCTGGAATTCTTCATGGTTGCTTTTTCCTTATTGACCTCCTAAAGTTAGCTGATCGATAATGAAAAGAAGTGGTGCAGGAAATTTCCAACACGTTGTGATACCTGTTGTAATCACTGGATTCCCAGCTTCACAAAGATACAAATTATGTTGATTGTCTACAGCTGGACATGGTGTTTCTGGAAGAGAGAACAGAACATGTGGCAAGACTTGGGTCCATGGCCTCATGCTGGGCACCAGGGTGGCAAATCACGGGGTGAGTCAGGCTAGAGGGGACCACACTGGGTCATCTGGTCCAACCTCCCTGCTCAAGCAGGGTCATCTCAGAGCACATTGCACAGGATTGCATCCAGATGGCTCTGTAATATCTCCAATGGGGGAGATCACACACCCTCTCTGGACAGCCTGTTCCAGTGCTTGGTCACCTGCACAGTGAAGAAGTTCTTCCTTATATTCAGATGGAGCTTGCTGTACATCAGTTTCTGCCTGTCATCTCTTGTCCTATTGCTCAGCACCACTGAGCAGAGCCTGGTCCATCCTCTGACACCTTCCTTCAGATACTGATATTAATTAGGTCCCTTTTCAGTCTTCTCTTCTCAAGGCTGAACAGGCCCAGCTCCCGCAGCATTTCCTCATCAGAGAGATGCTCTAGACCCTTCATCATCTTTATTGCCCTCCACTGGACATGCTTCAGGAGCTCCTTGTCTCTATAGTCCTGAGGAGCCCAGAACTCAACACAGCACTCCAGATGCCACCTCACCAGGGCTGAGTAGAGTGGCAGAATCACCTCCCTTCACCTGCTGTAAAGATCATTCCTCAAAAGATGTAAAAACTTTTCTGTTAAAAGTCATTCCTCAGCTCCCATATGAAGCAAGACCTTAAGGTAAAAAATTGCTGAAGGAGGAACTTTATGCAGAGCTGAACTTTTGGGTAGTGTATTAAAAAAACTGTATGCACTGGCTTATGCTTAGAACTTGTTTGTAAATACTGTGATTTGTCTAATCCATAGCATTGGTAGTGTTTAGTTTACTCTCCCCACAAAGCTGATACACACGTGGCATTCTGTTATCGTGGAACAGAGACCCATGTGCTGAGTCTCCTGGCATGCTTTACAGAATGTCAATCAACCTCCCTCGAGTCAGTCTATTCCCAAAAGCTGGAGCTGATGCCCAGGACCCTGCAGAAGTGCTGGCTGGAGGAGTGGCACCTGGGTGACCACCTGTGGAGATGGGCACTGGCCATGGCTCCCAGGGCAAACACACAGCACTGCAGCAGCACGCTGTTCCCTGACCTTGAGGCATGGTATTCACACGCTTACTGCTGGCAGTAGGGGCCTGTAGACTTGCTGGGTTTTGAGGAAGGTGGCTGGTATAGACAACTTGAAAAGTTACAGCCTCTTCTCTTGGCCACTTGAGAGTGCACAAACATCCCGATTTGCCTACTCTCAAGGCAGGCAGAAGGTAGACCCTGCGAGATGCCTGCAGTAAGCCCTGTGGACTGGAAAGGCCTCCCATCTTTTTTTGGTGATATGAGCAAGAAGCTTCTGCATTAGAAACAACAATTTTAAGTGTTGTTGACATTTACAGTGAAGGTCTCCTCCATTCCTTCACATAAATAACAGAGAAAAAGGCTAGAATTGAGACTTAGGCTGGTTCTCACTGTGTGGTCACTGTCTGCCTAATTTCTAACTATTTAGTTTTTCCAAATGTCTGAAAATTTCAGGGTCAACCTGAAGTCAAGATGTACTTGGGTTCAGGGAAATCATGCAGTCCCGAGCTGGCTTTTGAATCTTCTGATGTTATAAGGCAAAGTTGATAGAATATGTCAAGATAACTCAAGATTCTTTGATAAATGTAGTCAACTCCTCCTCTAGATGGGAGAAAAATGTGCAGAGGCTTCTTGCTTTGTTTTTACAGTAAGAGTGCATGCGTAGTGGTTGATAGATGAACGGGTTAAATAATCTCCCACTCTCCCCAGTGATCTAAATTCTCCGTGACAAGAAAAAAATATAATAAACAAGCTATGGCTGCAGAAAACGGCAGTAGATTGCTTGCCCTGCTGACGTGTTCATCTAGACAACTTGGTCTTTCTTTTGTCCTTGCAAAATTTCTTTCAGTCCTTGACTTGCAGGCAGTGGCTGTGCACCAAACCTTTTACTTGAACCAGGAAGGAATTTTTCTTTGTAGTATTTGTTACGTGTACCTGCACCTGTTATTATCATTCAGTACGTAGGTGTATAAGGCAGACTGTGCTCATCACCCTTTTAGTTTCTTACCCTGAAGAGAGCATGTCTCATCAATTAACTTTACATAATGTACCTGCTTTTCTGGTGCCCAATTTTTTAGCCACAGCCTGGAGGTGAGCCCTGCTTTGTGTCCTGCACTGATACCTGTGATAGTAGTCTTTGCAGTGGCGACTGCAAGTGACCCTCCACCTTGCCCCAGCTGTATTAAAAGATCCTGCCAGTGGTTCCTTATTGTTCTTTATTCATTTGTGGTCTTGTGCAAGGTTGCAGATCAGCCACAGCAGCATCTGCTGATCCTTCAAACCTTTCCCCAGGAAAATACAGAAAATACAGAAACTCCTTCTGGAGGAGGTCTTGTCTTTCCATCCTAGTGCCAGAGTCAAAGTGAAGTGCAAATGCCCACCTCAGCAACAGTGGAGTTCCAGCTCAATCAGAAAGATCTAGTCTCTGTCCCCTGCCCCAGCCATTAGCTTTTCCTGTGAGTGCTTGTAGCTCCTGCTCTTGGCTTTCAAAAAGAGGACTAGACCAGATGAACTTGGTGCCGTCTTTGTTCCTGCTATGAGTGAACCCTTGACAGTGAAGTACTTTGTCTTTTATTGAGCTTCATTCAGCAGTTTTGAATGGTAACTGACACTTGTGCAACTTCCAAACTTTTTGGATGTCATGTATTTTTGGACTGTGGGGTCTGCTGAAGAACTATCTCCTATCTGTCATTTCAAAATCTTTCCTGAATGCTCTGTATTGTTGTTTGGTTTGGTTTGGTTTGGGAAGCACCTCCATTCCAAGTGCTGCCATATCCACTCCTAAAGTAGTTTTATTTCATTCCTGAGCATTCACTAAGAAGGCATTGCTAATTATCTGGCAAGATGAGTAAACTAGAATTATTTGAGTGCATTACTCAACTGTATTCTTTTAATGTTCTTTCTAAAACAGTCCATCAGATGGTCTCCAAGTAGTGTGGGGTGTAGTTTGTGGGTGGTAGAGCAAACCTGGCATAACAAAAGCTTGGTAGATGGGAGGTTGCAGCCCTTGACATGCAATCCTTTGATCTCTTCTCTGAGAATGTGGGAAAAAAACGTCAGTAATGTATACTGTCCAGCAAAAGTCAACGTGTGGAGCAGGCCAAGGAGAGGACTGTGGCATGGTGCCATTAGAGGTCACAGCAACCTACTGCTGTTACAGCAGATTCAGGGGAATAACATTCCTGCTGAAGGGGAAGCCTGCTGCCTATGCATCAAAAGACATTCTTCAGATGAAAGAAAATTAAACACCCACTACCATTTTGTTATCAAAGTTGCTTTTACCTTTAGAAATTGCCTTGTCCCTTACTCCACTCCAAACTACGATGTTCTGAAAGTAATCACACTCCCCAGCTTGTAATGGTTGGCAGGTGCTGTCAGTGCTGCCATGTCAAAAACTTCCTCAGATCTCAAAGTAAATGTCAGAGTTTTCTGTTTATCACCCTCGTGTGTCTCGCCAGCTTATTGTCAGGTTCACAGCTCTTTGGCACGTGGGCTGCCTCCAGCTCCTGTGTTTATCCCACACATTTGTCCTGTTGCTGAGGAGGGACAAAGTGGAGAAGAACAGAACTCTTTATTTGAAAGGGTCTTCCCTAACTGTGCTGATTGCAGTAATTAGTGTCTGTAAGGAAAGCTGTTGAAGTTCGATGTAAAAATATTGTAATGTTTCTGTATCGTTTTTAGTCTTTTGTAAAGAAATGAGACTTATTTGTTCATTTTGACTGGTGTTTCCTAAGAACTTTTGAACTAGTTGACTGGTATATTTAAAGATATCAGAGGTATTTGCAGTCTCCCAAGCAAAGATGGAAGGGGACTAATTGTTCACAATCTTTTCCAGTATAAATGAAACTCAGGGAAGCCATATTGAAATTTGGGGAAGGGAAGTGATTGAGCGTCCATATGGATTAAAGAGAATTCTGAGCTTATGGAAGAGAAATCATTGCAGGTTACTAGATACAAAGAAGCTATATCTGACATATGAAAACCCTGATTTGAAAACAGTTAAATAGCAGAAGGGAATTTCAGGGAAATAGATCTGTTTGCTTTGGTTTTGTTCTCCTCTTAGGCATCTGCTTAAGACCACAGTTAGAGTCAGGATTTGGAGGCAGATGCACTTTTTGTCGGACCCAGTAAAGACATTCTGAAGTTACTGGTACATCTGTAAATAAAGACTAGCCAGAGCATTGCTGCTTCTTGGCCCTGGCCAAGAAGAGTCTTTACCTGCGTCATGGTAAAGGAGTTTGGAGCTTTATGGGGGAAAGAGGTGGAAAAATTAGGGACAAATGACAAAACGTAGAGGGAAGCAGACTCAAAAATTTCCATAGCTGACAGAATTATTTGTATGTAATCATTGTGCTTCTGCAATTTAATGCATTTAATTTGTGTGTGCCTATGTTTGCATAACTTACACCATCTGGTTGCTGCAGCATTCGCTGGGTATCAGTGTAGGCTGTGGTTCCATGGGCATTTCTTTATGCAATTATGGTGCTTTAATTGAAGAAAGACAGACTGAGGAACCTAAACTGAAAGTAACCCGCAGCATAAAAAACATCAATTTTAAGCTGGTTCTCTTCCTGCATTCAGTTCACCACTCAGCTGCATAAAAGCTTGTCTGAAGGCAAGCAGTGACAGTGATGCTGGCCTTTCCATGTCTGAAGTGTTTGTGAAACTGCCATCCCAGGGCAGTGGATATGAAATCACTGCTGTAAAATGTACGGTGCTTGTACCCTGTGACACTCTCCATGCAAGGAAATTACACACTGCATCAAAATTTGGCACATAATGTGTCTTTGCAGGCCATGTGTGAAGGTCATTGTCCAGAGAAAATAGGAATATTCAACTTAGAGTTCATTCCTAATGAGAACCTTTCAGTTCCTTCGAGTAACTGCTTCAGATGCTTTACATCACATTGTTCCTCATTTCCATTAGAAGTGAGAACTTGTTCCTAATGTCTTCTTCCTTTCTCCCCAGATAATCTGATCAAAGCCATCCTGTCAGCAACCAAAGATTATCGTCTAACTCCAGCTCTTGACAGGTAAGATGAGGCCTGCCGAATAGAAGGAGTAGAAGTGATTATTTTTCCATATGTCCTAAATAAATTTTGTTAGACTTTTTTTTGCCAGAAATTATTGCCAATACATTTGGATGTGGATGAGTAAATCAGGAGCTGAAAACTGAGTCCTCTTTATAGTAAATCTGTAGACTCTGGAGACCTCTGTTAAGTCAAACATAAATAGAAAAAAGCATTTACCTTTTGACTATTTCCTAATCTTTTGTTTCATATGTTGTTACAAGGCATCCTCTTGCCCTGTTTTCAGATCAGTAAATAGCAGGTTTTCAATAAACACTTTGCTCTTTTCCAGCCTTTCTGACAAAGCAACGGGATCAAAAGAAACTTTAGAGGGAAAGAAGGGACTGGCTTATTTCAACAATGTTTTTCACTAATACCTCACTCTCGAAGTAGAAATATTTGTTTGTGTTGGCCAAGCCTGTGCTAGGATGAACAGGATAGCAGTTCTCCTGGCTCCTGTGGTATTTGAATTGACGCCTTTAGAAGAAGCTCCTTTGATTCATCAGTCCTGTTGTAGAGGTTTTTTCTGAAACTCACTGGCATGTTTACAATCAGCTTCCCAATGATAGTCCTTTAGTCCTTTCTGTCCTTGCTTTTCTGTCGTTCCTTCCATTTGTCCGGCAGTTTTAGTTTACTGCCACCTCCCAGATTAGGGGTAGGATTTTTCAGAAACTGTCCAAGGTTTTTACTGGGACATGATCTCTTTTCAAAGTCCTGGTAATACTTCTTTCCAGTAGTACTTGACCCAAGCTAACAACACAGTTCCTGCTTTCTAAACACATGGGTTTTATTTCCTGGCCCAGCTCCCCTTGTGCCCACTTTTCATGACAAATTTCATAAGCTTTTCCAGCCTTTCCATAGGTCTCGACGTCTCTCATGCTGATTGTAGAGCTTGCCTGCTGTAGCTGGGAGTTACTCTGTGTGAAAGTTTATTCTTAGTCTTGCACAGTTGATGTGCTAATTTAGGTTTCTTTGAAGTTTGCCTTGCCTCACAGCAGTGCCAGATAGTGTTAGCCTTCAGACTTTGGATTAATTTGAGAAATTATGTCCAGAAGGTAAAACCATTTTACAAATGACCTTCTTAGAGATTTTGCACACAACCGAGTCTCATCCATCTGGGGTTTATCTCGGTTCTGGTTGGAGAGTTAAGATTTTAATCTGTTGAAAAATCCACATATAGATTCTTTCAGAAGGCTGCTCATAGGAAATTAGTGTTAATGACAGAGGGCAGGTGGAAGATTCTTGCAGGGGAGGTTAATGTAATTGTGACCCTTGCTGCTCACCTGTTTTGTGAGGAGTAGAATGTTTCAGGCTTTTTAAAAGTAATTTTGCAGGAGAGTCTGAAACACAACCACTCTAGCATGAGCTGCTCACTTTGGTTTGTGTTCTTTATAATGAGTTTGGTGCAGAGATAGGAAAGATCTAACACTCAAGCCCCATGAAATGTATGCAAAGTCCCTGAGATACCAAGTGCAAATGAGACCTCAGGAACAGGCTAGACATGTATTTCTGTGGTATTGCAGTAACAAGGTTTGGTGGTGTGTAAACACACAGATATCTTGGGGGAGTACTGTTTCCTTAGGAATTATTGTATGGATAAATCCGTACCAGTGGATGTTGGTTGTGTAGTACATATGCCTCACAGTCAAATACCTCCAAAAGCCCTTCCAAGTGAGCAGGTCTTAGAAAGGATAAAAATAGAAGTGTGTATGAGAGAAAGGGACAAAAAGGCTTGGGACAGCAAGCTGCAAAGTGAGAGTCTAAAGGAGGAGGTGGATGGAGTTGCAACAGAGGAGTTATTAGGAAAAAGAGCTTGGGGACTGTAGGAGGTGTTAAGGCTGCCACAGTGCTGCTCTGGGAAACCGGCTTGGTGAGTAGGGCACAGATGAAGATTTGGGTATGGTTTCCATTGAAGAAATGTTCTTCAGTTGTGGTCGTCACTGAATTCCAGTGCTGGCAGCAATGGATATCTGCTGTTTTGGATTCCCGAAAAGTTCATGGAGCAGACTGGTGGAGTAAGGTTAACTCCTTCCTCATCTTGTCTCAAGCTCCAAGCAGATCCTAACAGTTCCTCTCTGTGGCAGCAGCAGTGTGCTGGGAGCAGAGCCTTGAGTTTGGCTACTCCCTTCCTGCTCACTGGTCAAGCAGAAAGTCCAGACCTCTCCCCTTTGCTCAACACCCTGGAGCAACTGGAGAAGGCCTGACTTAGGGAACCTTGAAAGGTCCCTTCCAACCCAAACTGTTCTTGGTTCTATGATAAAGGACTGAGTAAATGTCTTATTGTGGAAGAGTTAAGTAAGAGACACAGCTCAAGTCTGTGAGGTACAAGGAGTCAAGTTTGGGAGATCTTGTGAAGCCTTCCACTTGTAGGCTCTCAGAAGTCTAGTGGGCTGATTCTAGAAGCAGGAAAAAGGCTCCAGGTTCACCCTCTTTTCAGGATGGAGTTACACCAATGTTTTCTCTGTTGGCAAAGCCAGTCTAAGAAGCCATATTTGCTGCTGCTGCTGCTGCTGCCCTTCTCCTTGTGCCGCTGCTGTTGTTTGAAAAGGGACTTTAAAGTGGATCACTGAGATGATCCAGTTTATGAGTCTTTCTCTCAACCCTGGTCATTCCAATGACTTCATTTCCAGAGCTCCCCTCCCACTGAAGAGTTGTGTGGGCACAGAGCTGAAATGGCAGCAGGAGAGGCAGAGGCTGGGATGGGTGGGGAGGGTGAGCGCTGCCCAGCCCACCGGAATAAGTGTTCGTGTAACTATACACTGAAGGCAGCTTTCCCAGGGGAAGGGTGGGAGAGGCAGGAAAGGTGAGGTCAGAGCAGTGCGTGAGAGCATGGGAAGGAAAGAGAGGATTAAAGTTGTGTGGTGGAGGATCTCTACACCAAGCCTTTGGTCTTGTTCCTACCCAACCTTCTCCTTTTCTGCCCTCCTTCACAAAGCTGGTCCTTGCAAGGTTGCATTCACTTGCCTCTCATAAGCCCTGGAAATTAACTTGTTTGTTTGATTATCCCTGTGCTAAAGGGCATCCTGATGCACCTTTCCTGACACAATGTACTGACATGGTGCTGAAATGAGGCAAACGTGATCTTTCCGGGTATGCGTGCACTTTTCATCATCCCACAGCAGCTTTGCCAACTCACTTCAGCTAATCCCTCCATTGTGTTATAACTAGCAGCAGCTGGAGGGCATGTGAACAAAGGCTGTGGTTCACACCTGTAACACAGTGTACGTGGTGCCCTGCTTTCTTCATGACTCCTCATTACAGCACCGTTGTGTTGAACAGTAACCTGCTCCTGCTCCAGGGCAGGGGGTAGGTAAAGCTGCAGTGACGTTTGGGAGGGTATCTACAACTCACCCCTGAGCTTATCTGGAAAAGATTGGTGATCAGGGACTTTCTCTAGAACCACTGACCTCTTCCTTCAGAGCTGGCATGTCTTTCTTCCTAACACAGATGTTGGTGGGCCTTGTCTTTGAAACTTCTTGCCCTCCATTGACTTTTCCAGGCCCACTTATATTGCTGACATTTTCACTGCTTGATTTAGTGGCTCCTCCAGTGGCCTGTCCCTCATTCTACAAATGGATCAGGGCTTGATTTCTAATTCCACAGCCCATCTGCTGGCTGGACTTCTGTGGCTTTTTGGGTTACATCTCTGTGGTGATGACATGTAAATTTCCTATGTAAAGACATAAATATAAAAACCTGACTGACCTTTTTTGTATTGCCTCCAGGTGGTAATGAGAGAAAACTGAGAGTTTGAGTTATAACTATCACAGACTTTACTAATGCAGTATATTACCTGAACAAGTGAGGAAGGAATTTGATAGAGCAAGAGAGGTGAGTGTGTCACTCTGGTTCAGGTTGATAGTACCCATTTAAGTAACAGCAGCCAGATCAAACCAGAATATGCTAAGCCTCCTTAAGCACCAGCTACCCTAAAGACGTGTTTTTTAATTATTCTGTTATATCTTTCCTCAAAGCCTTCAGTTCCAAAGTTGCGTAAGGAAAGGCTTTGTGGTTTTTCTCCCCTGATAAATCCCTAAAGCACTTCGATAAAAGAGGAAGAGGAAGTAGGAATTGCTACAATGCATGCATGTGTTTACAGTGCTATATTGTTCAAGAAAATCTGCATGAATCCTGCTTTTGGTGTAGATGAACTCAACCTTGGAGTATCTGTGTCAAGAGTCTGTACATCTGGCTGCAGCTCCCAGCTTAGGGCTTTAGGGAATTATCTGTTGTGGAAAGTCCATGACCATCCTTCATACCACCCTGGTAGCAAACTGAAACATGGGCTGTGTCTGATGTGTTCAGTCCTTGAGCTCTTCTGGAAAAGAAAGAGAGCTTTGACATACTGTGTAAACAAGCACAAAGGTGTTTGCACGCTTCTTTGTGGAGAAACAATTGAGCTGTAACCGATGCTGCTTGCGCTGTGTATTTCTTCACCCAGAAACTTGCCTGGAGCCAGCAATGACTGTGCAGGTTTCCCATGCTCAGGCATCATCAGTAGACAGAGTACATTTGAAAGAAATTTAAGCTGTTAGAAGATCAAAGATGAGACCTTAGGGTCAGAAAGTTACTAGTGAAAAATCTTATCTGCAGACTTAAGGAAAAAGGAGAATGCATTTAAATATGTCAGAACCACGAGTGTAGAAGAGTGGTTCGGACATGAAGCTGGGCAAAAGTGATTAACCTATCAGTTACAATGAGTAAAGGCAGAACCAGATAAGTATTTGTTTCATTTTTGGGGGTAAAGATAGAAAGATGTCTCATTTTACAGCAACAATGAAATACTTTGTGAATTTTTTATGAGTAACTACAAGGATATTAAATGACATTTGTATGTCTTTTAAAGTCAGTAAGCACTGAAGAGTGTTTAAAGAGTTAACTAAAGAATTCTTTTTGTTATTACCGTCTGGTTTTCAGCCCTTCTTGAAATGTTTGGTAGAACAGCAAATGTGCCATTTCTGGAGAAATATGGGAGATAATAAAGAGATGGCTGTAAGTTGATTAGTTTGGTTTTGCAGGAAAATCCTGCAGAGGACAGAGCTAGGATGGCAGCATAACTGATGTTATGTTACTTTGGGTTTGTGGAAATGAAATCTTGCCATATAGAGGATTTATTTTTTAGATTAACTAGAAGCTTGAATGATAAAGCTAATCTTTTAGAGGCACACATTAGTTATTTGTCTCAGTCCATTATGTTCTGCTTCTATACTACACCATTTAGAGGTATCCATTTTAGGAATAGGATGTGTTACACAGCTTTAAAAAGTTATTGTCAGAGTTGATAATTAATCCTTTAGTGACACTTCTTGTGTAATCCTGCTGGCAGGTGTTCACAGGGGCTAAAACCGGTCTGGAGTAAATGTGAAATTACACTAGGAAAATTTGCCAGAACCAAAGACTGGGAAAGTAACGAGTAGAAGGGCCAGGTCAGTCTTGACTGTTTTGTTGCATCCTTCACTGGAGCCAAATCAAGTCAGGCATCACAGAGGTAACAATGCAGGTCATGTTTACAAGATGAGGATTATATTCTGCAAACCAATGACTGTAAGAAAAGGATTGGAATGATGTAAGTAAAATCTCTCTGTGTAAAAGGCACCCTGCCTTGAGCAGCATTAGCTCCACGTGCTGGTCTTCCAGAATCAGTACTTTGGAGATCTGGGGAGAAGTTGAGAATTGTTCAGGGAGGTACTGCAAGTGTAACTCAAGACCTAGAAGAGCTGCCATACTGTGCAAGATGTCATGAGTTCACTCCAGTTTGTATGGTCAGTAGAAGATTAGGAGCGGGCTTTGATCAGTCTGTTAGTCCTGTGTGGGAACTGGGCCATGAAGCTGCTGGAACAGCTTTGGCTGGTGGAACTGGTTCTCTTATCTCTTGTGCAGCAGTTCATGCTCACCAGTCTGTCCTGTGAGAGGAAAATGTTTATACACAGCACTCTGTCAGTAAGTGGATCTTATGCAGATGTGGAAGGGACTACTGACAGTAGATGGTGCTTTAATTTAGCAGAAAAGCGAAGAAAGCGATTAAGTGGTTTGAGGCTGAAACAAGCAGATCTGTATTCAGACTTGCTAAGAACATCCTAACAGTAAGTGGGAAGAGGATAGAGTGAAGTGCCTGGAGCTTGCAGCGTTTGGATTTCAGCATGGTATTCTTCTTCAAAACAGAAAATTCAAACAGTCATAGCTGAGAGACAGCTGAGTAGAGAAATTACAGCATTTCACCCAGCAGTCTGTTATTCAGGCGGTCAAACTTTCCTGTCATAATCATCAAAAAAGTATATTTCCATCTGAAATGTCACTTGGCCAGAACTGAACGATGTCTTTCTCCCTCCTGCAGCACCTTTTCCTTAAAGGTTTTGACAAAGCTGTTACCATCTTTGTCACTCACTTCGGTGTACTTGGGGCTGACTCTCCCTTCCCTCTTTGTCACAATATACTACTTGAATCAGATCTTGTGTCTGATTTCTCCTTGTTGCCAGAACTTTTTTTTTTTTTTTTTGGTGCTATGCCATCATCTATAAAATTCTTTCTTTATTGTGGTTTGATTATCACAAACACACACGCTTCTTCAGCCCTTGGGGACACTGGGCTAATATGTCCATCTTCTTGAGGAAGTTTTTCTTTTGGAAAGGCTTGGATCTGCAGTGGAACTTTATCTGGGCAGGGGAAGCTGTTCCTGAGCATTTCTTGGTGCTGTTAATTCTGCACGTGTCTCCAGCTAACGGCTCTGTCAGCAGAGTGACCTTCAGTGGTTTAGCTGAGTCTTTTGAGTGCACTCCAGCCCTGCTCTGCAAAAAGGGACTCCACATAAGTAGAGTTTTCCTCACGCTAGCTCTTTAGACTTATCTCAGAGAGGACAGCCTAGAAGCGACCAGTTGACTGTGCCTGGGACTAGGAAGGCTGCCTGGCTCAGGGATCTGCTCCAAACAACTGATTGCCTTGGACCCTTTCCGAAAAAGGCTCTGCAGACACGTATTCCTTCAGTGAACTACCAGAGATGAAGGCATGTTGCCAGAAGAGCCAGCTGCATTTGGGATTAGATGGCTGGAAAGAAGTCCTTTCTCTGTCTTCAAAACAAAATCGCTTTTTAACATCTGCTGCAGAGAATTCTCGTGACTCGGGGTTCCACGAGAAACCGTTCTCTTCCTTCTCTTTCCTGTTTCTTTGTTAATTAAGGTTATTTTCCTTCCCTTTCCTCACCTATTGTGTCTCCATATATGTTTCCTACTGGACAGGCATGTGAGTGTGGGTCTTTTTTTCTCTCAATTTAATGTTTCTCTGTCTCTTGAAGTCTCACGGTAACAGCAGCAATTTTGCTCTCAGCAAGGTGAGCACACCCCAGATAACCTGGCAAGATCTGCCTGCACTCATAAAATTGCTTGGAGAGAAGACTTCCTCACTAAGCCTTTGGTTTATTGTTATTTCAGTGCTGAATGAATAATGAGACGGTTTAAGTAAACAGATGGGTTTGATTCAAGCCCATCATACCAGGGGTGTGGGGGAGAGGAGCTGCTTGTCCTGACAGCTCATCTCATTGGGCCACACGTGGTGTGAGGTGTTGAAAGCAGTTTATCACGTGTAATGCCTGGGCATGATGAGGTGAGCTGAGGATCAAGTGTATCTCTGTCCCCCTCTTAATTCTTAATATTTACAGAGGTTTCCTGTAGTTCTCAGATGCGTGCATACTAAATATGTGCTCTCTGTGTGTTTGAAGTTATGTTACAAAAATCACCTCTCTCCTCTGTTTCTTCCACAGTCTCAGCTGCCGGCGATGTATTATTGTGGGAAATGGTGGAGTACTTGCAAATAAGTCATTGGGGTTAAAAATTGATGACTATGATGTTGTTGTCAGGTGAGTCTTTGGCATTACAGTTTTCTTGTCACATATTCAGTTTCTATATCAGTTCACTTGCTATGCAGGCAAACCTTAACCTGTACTAGTGACAGTATCTATTTGTACAGAAGCATTAACTTACAGGGAGAGGAAAAATAGACCTGAGCTTAAAAAGGTTTGTTATAAATGATGATCACATCAAAGGGTAAAGGCACTCCTCAAGATTTCTGTTTTCCACAGCTTCTTGGGAATGTGGTCTTTTGTATGTTATCACTTGACCCTTCCTTTCATAGCTCCTTTCTAAAAGCTGCTCCTTTTGTGATGCCCTTGGGTGGTGAAGCAGTAACTCACACTGCTGGAGCTGCTCCCAGAAACATCCCCTAGGTAGCTCACGGGAGTATTATTGGTCATACATGTGTGGCATTCCCCAGGAACTACACCTCACTGTCAGGACAGGCAGGACTAAGAATGGTGCAGCATAGGATGTTAGGAAGCAGGAAGCCTCTATGAGAGAGGACCCAGTAGTGATTAAACACCTGTAAGTGTGCCCTAGAAACTGGCAATACTTTGGCTCTGTGTCACTGCAGATGACAATGTTGAATAAGGGAGTAGAAGCAGAGTGGTGTGAGTGCAAAGGACCACAGTCAAAGTTACGACTTCTTGCTTGTGCCAAGGACCTGGATCATCGCCGTCTCAGAATGCTTGAAAAACGTGCTGATATGTGAAATCACAGGTCTAGTCATAACTCTTAGTAATAAATCTGTCAAGTCAGGGAGGCGTTCTGGGTGACTGGAGATTAACAAACATAATACCTGTACTAATGGAGAGTGAGAGAGTGTGTGTAGGAGGGAGGGAGGGAGGATGTGCTCTAGGGAGCTATAGAACCATTCGTCTGACCTGAAAAAAAAATGCAGAATTTTCCAGCAGGTTTTGAGTCATGAGTAACAAAATATTATGATGGTAAATAATAAAAGTGGGATAAACTACAATGTAAGTTTATAAAACTGGTTTAACATAGTCTAAGTTGGTATTTTTTTCCTTAGTAAGATAACAGATTTTGTATTAAAGGAAATGTATCTGATATAGTCTCTCTCAAATTTAGTCAACTTTAAGATGTGGTAGCAAATAGCAAATTCTTAGCTATGGTAGAAGAAAGAAAGAGATTAATGGAAGAATTTAAGGCAGGTATTAATTGGCACAATCTCTATTCTCTCCCATGTGTCAGGAAAGAATAGAACATACAGAGAGAAATAAATATCCTCCAAGTCTGGACAAAAAGACCAAGAAGATCCCTTTCAGTCTTTGATTCCTGTGAATGGTTCCTTGCCTCTCCATCAGTGTGCTGGACACAGGGATGTCTGTTCTGAACAGGAGAAAATTTTTACAGCCCTTCTCCTAGTTCATCCCACTATCAGTTATTAACAAAGAGCTCTTACTACTCGTCATAGACGGGTGACTTGTAGTTATTTCAGCTGAATTAAAGTGCAGTTATAGCCTTTCCTTGAGCTCAGATTGTTCAAAAAGTAGCAAAAGGAGGATTTCAATCCATCTGGACTAAGCCACCCACTAAGATTTACATCAGAAAGTCCACTATTTAATTTCCAAATGAAAAGTCTGACTTTTTCTCTCCACATCAGTAAATCTATGTCAGTTTGCAAGCTGAGAGGATAAGAGGGCAGCTAAGCACCTGTGCTGTTGGTGGGATGGATAAAGGAGAGGGAAGTCAACTGTAAAGGTTAAATGAAGCCAGGTGCTTGGATATGTATCCAACTGCTTGCTTTATTCCTGTGGAAGCTGGGGAAGTCCCATGTATTATAACATCCTTTTTCATACACTGCAGAACTCCTTTGAAGGATGATATTTGGGACCTAGGGAGTGAATTTTAAGTGAAAAAATGTGGTACATTTGTGGACAAAGGAGTGATCCAGCGGTATGTGGAGTTCTTTGATGCTTCATGTGTTACCATGTAAGGATTGCTAATTGCAGCAAGAAATTTTGTTCTTGTGGTGAAGGTAGTCCAATTCAGTTTTTTCAGTTCTAAAAGAGCTTGGAGTGAGTTGCTGTTTTTCTTTAACTAGACATTATCAGATTTCAGTGCAGATGTTATTCCCAGCTGTCACACTGTTTACCTGGCAGGACTTCTTGCAGCAGTCAGTCATCAGGGCTCTGAAATGCCTCCTTAGAATAGATTGCAGACAGAGCAAAAATAAGTGTGTATCAGAAATTCCTGATTAGAACCAGATAGGGATTCACCTGATGGTGATACTTGAGTGGTATCTGAAAGGATCTTCATGGTGCCGAGGTTAGGAGTTAGTGTCTCTAAGCTCCGTATGTAATCAGCGAACATAGAGAGAAAAACACTCTGAAACTTCCTGTGGAGAAAACTGCCTGTCCATGGGCAGTACAAGGAGGCCTAACATCCTAACTGAGGTTTTCCAAGATTTAGCTGTTTCTAACCACCAGTGCATCCTGCCTGGGCAGGGGTTCGAGCTGTGGAGTCTGCACCTTTGTGGACATGGGTTGTGGCTGCCAGAACTTTTCCTCCTCCATTGCCCACACTGCCCTCAGGGCACTGCCCCTGGGCCTTGGTGGTGCTGGCTCCATCACTGTGGCTCCATCAGCAGCTCACACTCTGGCCCTTTGCTGGAGACCTGAGTTCATTTCACTTGGGGAAATGGTTTGATTTATTTCCTGTCTAGATACAAAGTAGGGTACCCAAGTTTTGGGAGTGTTAACAAAGTAAGCAGCAAAACAGTGAACCCAGCAGCTGGGGATGGGAAAAACTCTGCCAAAGAGCTGCACAGTGATGTTCGAAACAACTGCAGATACCTCCTCATCCTAAAGAAAACAGATGAAAACATGTAAAACTAGCTTTCTTTGCATAGTATTCATAGTATTGATAGTGTTGGTAGTGTTCTGTTACCTTTAGAGCCTCATGCTTTTGCTTTATATAAGGTCATCTGCCCCAAAGAGACACAACACCTCAAAGTTTAAATGCTGCCCACAGGAAAAGTGAGTGATGTGTGAATGCACCGTCAGCAACAGAGGAAAAAGCAAGGGACCAGGCTGGCTGGGAACATTGTACTCAGGTCTAGTTACCTCAAAGTCAGGCTATGAAGCAAGGCTTTATAAACCATGGAAAAAGTCTTCCTCTGCTGTATAAATTGTGGTGGTGCTGATTCTTAAGTTGTTTTGCCTTTAATATTTTATTCCTGATGATAAAGTAAGTATTTTTGCTAAAAATGCGTAAGAATGTATTCCTCTAGATTTTGAATGTAATTTCAGATTTTGTAGAGATGTTTCATCTACTAAAAGTTTTCCAATGTAAAATGCTTACCCTGGCTGGAAAAGACAAATCCAGATTCTCATTAACATTCCTACATGGCAAAATTTGCAGTCCATAAGCACTTTCCAGTATATTGAACTACACCAAGTCAAGAATGCTGCAATAATTCAAGCAGGCAATGCTGTGCCATCAGAGGCTGCTGTTTGATGTCAGCAAGAGTTATATTCCAAGTTACATGAAATTTCCTCAGCTTCAGGTTTTTAGTTTTGAATAGAAGTTCTGAAAACTTTAATGTCATGAAAGTCATCATTGCTGTTCATGCCAAAGCAGTTTGCTTTTTCCAAGGGAAACAACTTTGTTCCTGACAAATATTTTAACAAAAGCACAGCTAAATACATAGCATCTCCTTAGAAATCAGTGTCCCCAAGAGCAAAGCTGTGTGATTGCTTGAGTGTTTTCAGAGTGGGATGCACTTCCACTGCAGAAACTCCTTGGAGTCAGTGAGACTGCAGTGGTGCCGAGCCTTGTCCCGGCCCAGCCTCCTCCTTTGTGCTGGCATTGCAAAGCAATTCACCCTCCAGATGGGCCAGTTTGGGGAATTAAACCAGGTGCAGATTGTTCCTGTGGGGTTTTTTTGAGAATTATTAGTTGGCTTATTTCCCTGAGGGGCCTCACTGCAGGCAAAATGAGAAGGGTAAACTCTGGGCTGAGGTTGGAGCATGAGACCAGTTTCAGTTTGTTTAAACTGATGTGGAGCTGCGTCATCTCTTTCAGCACAGTCTTGCAGAACCCAAGTAACACATCATAGGAGCAATGGGCTGTTAAAATATTAACGTTTAGTTTGTTACTCTAAATTTGTAAGGACAATATTTTCTCACTTTCCTTTTCCAAAGCCTCCAGCCCTATTTAAATCACAGGAGTGGATATGCAGAAATGGTTTGCATTATATTCAATGATAGAATTTAAGTAACTTCTCATTAAGCTGTTGTCACTTGGTACAAACCTCCGTAAGTGTTTGTGATGAAGAACTGCAAGAGTTAACGTTTGCTACTGTAGCAGCTGCTACAGGGAGCTCTTGCCCAGCAATGATTGCTGTGTCATTAACACGCAGGAGTGTAAGTGAGAATCTGAGTGTTAGTGGGAATCCGTGACGGTGTCTTCTCTGGTTGCCCTGCAGGCTGAACTCGGCTCCAGTGAAGGGCTTTGAAAAAGATGTGGGTGGCAAGACAACACTCCGGATCACATATCCTGAAGGTGCAATCCAGAAAATGGAGCAGTACGAGAAGGATTCCCTGTTTGTTCTGGCAGGATTCAAATGGCAGGATTTCAAGTGGCTGAAATACATTGTTTACAAGGAGAAAGTGGTAAGAACACTGTCAGGTGACACTGTGAAGGGTCACCTAATTAATACCAGTGGGCAAACAATATATCACCGTCAGATATGCCACGTTTTGGTCTGAGGAGAGTTCCACTGTGTCCTGCTGCATTTAAGTGAAGACTTCCTTTACCTACACGAACTTCAGCTTTAATTAAATGTTTTACAAAGACATCTCTCTGTAATCTGTGTTGCATCACAGATAAGGCTTGCTATTCAAGATTGTTCGTGTGTACTATGAACAATTAAATTAATTTTTAGTTATCTTAAAGAGTATTTTAAAGGACTGGCTTTTGCATGGACTTTATGGACTCTTAGGATTTAAGAGTAGAGGAAGGAAAAGAGCAATGGGAAGGGGCAGAAATGGGAGTTTGGGGGCAAGGATGTGATGTCACAGGAGGGCAAGAGGAGACAGCAGCAGCACAGAAGCACAACTTGTTGAAAAGGCTACAATCAGACTTAATGTGACCTCCTGAATAGCACAAGCCATTATATTTTGCTCAGTTACTGAGATTCATGATTTATGTTTGGTTAAAGTGTCATCCAGAACAACAATATCAAGTCTCATTTTAAAACACTGAAGTTGTGAATACAGTGCTTTTCCCATGTAAATATTTTACCCCCTCATTTGCATGAGTGCCTTTCTGAAGCACCATGGACCTGTTAATAGTCAGGGTTGCTCTCTGTAATTCACTTACCCAGAATGGAATCAGGTTGTGATCAATGACTTCTCATTCAGTGGATTGTTTGTCTGTGTTGAGAAATCCTGAATAAATAGCGGGTGTAGTTCTCGTTTTATGGATCTTATATATCTGTTTTCAAATGTTGCTTAATGACTTTTCAGCAAATAACAAGACAAATGGATTAGCATTCAGGGGATGGCATATTATATCATGTGTTTAGAGACAGAGAGAGGAGGTTGGCAGCTCACCACGTACAGAACAAAACAGTCTGGGAATATAATTGTATACGGTTGTTACAGAGATGGCCTTAAGGGCTCATACTTTGCTCTTGTCTAATACTGGCACCAACTAGCAATTATTTTCTTGCTACCAGACAGATGAAGTTACCTGTCAGCCTCTGGGCAAGCACAAGTGGGCTTTCGTAACATGAATAATTGAGTCAAAAGTAATTTTCTTTCCCTTATGTCAGGCTCTTGTTCCTCATTCAGGGAAAGGGAAAGCCTTGGCAGTGTCACTGCCCTGCAACCTGAATGCAGTTGCAGGGACTCCTAGTGTTTAGCTTTAAGTTCAAAGGATGGGTTGGTTTACTTCAAAACAAATTGAATTTCTACCTGATGCTTGAAGTCAAGTTATCATCATTAGATTCTTGTGTGGTATCCCCTGCTCTTGGAAAGATGCAGCAAATAGTCTGTCAAAACCTGCTGTACTGGAGAGAATGATTGCAGTTCTCTTAACTGAGCCCTTCAGTGCCCAGCTTGGCAGAGAGCAGAAACAACTTGAGCTTTGTACATTACTTCAGTGTTCTTGTGATTGGCTCCTCATCCTTCAGTTCTTCGGAAGGAAGAAACACTATGGGGTTTTTTCAGTTCTTTTAGGTGATGTTTTCCAGATCTCTTAATTCCTGTTGCTCTTTTGAATGCCTGTAGTTAATTCATCTTTTTCTTAAAGAGCAATGCCCAAAAATGTACAGACTACAGCAAAAAGGAGGAGCAAATAGATAATGCATTAACCTCAGTTCTCATTCTTTATACATCCGCTGTTTCAATGGCCTTTTCCACAGTGACATGGAACTGAAGGTGAGTGTGGAGTTCCTGGAGACTCCAGGTCTTGGGAAGAATTGGAGAGCAGCCATTTCCCCTGCTCCACACCCTGTGCTTGTGCCATTGGCTCCTTGTGCCAAAGAGCAGCCCTGTGCACTTGTCCCTGATGATCCTTTCTTCCAGAACGTGCCTCCAGTTTGCCAAGTTACTTTGGCAGAGCTTCCCAGCATACCTGCCATTCTTTCCAGATTCATGTCCTCTGCAATTTAATAAACATACTTTTTACTCCATCATCCAGGTTGATAATGAAAAAACTAAACAACGTTGGTTCCTAGGCAGATCCCAAAGTATTAACATCCTTTGATTTCTAGAGTGAGCCCACTGAGAACTCCCAGATAGTTTTTTGGCCACTTCTGAACTTGTAGCACACTTGTATCATCATTAACATTTTTGGCGTGTTTGTGAAAGTGATCTGTCAGAAGCATTACTGAATTCCAGTTCATGTCTTGCTTCTCCCCGATGATAATTTTTCATCTGTATAAAAAAAAAATTTTTAAAAATGATTTTCTCTTGACAAATCCATCTGGGTTGCTACTCAGTCTGTAATTTTTTTCAGGTGCTTACAAATAGTTAATTCTGCTATTCTGGGAATTGAAATCATAATTCAACTCTCTTCCTTTTTTTGCCTTATTAAGGCTAGGCACTACTTATGTCCATTTTTCAATCCTTTGACCCCCCTACCTGTTCTACACAAGTTCCCAAAGGGAATCAGTGCTAGTTCTTCAGGCTGCTGAGCCAGTTCGTCGAGTACTTTAGGATGCAGCCCAGGTGACTGGAAAACATCTGTCTTGTGCTCCCTAGTCTGATTTCTCTCTATTTGAGGCTGAGATCTTGCTGTCACTGGCTTTAGCTGCAAGCAGGTGGCTCTCACAGCTGCTTTTTCTAAAGGAAACTAATGTAGAAAGTGCTGTTTCTTAGATAGGAATGACCCAGTGGAGAACTAGCAGTGCTAAGGGAATAGCACATAGATGTCTGTTCTGGTAGCGTGTTAGTATTTTCATCAGTGTGTGGTAGGTTCAAAATGACAAATACCTGCCCAGTGCTCTCTGTGTGTCAAAGGTTTGTTTCTTTCTTAGCTGGTTTTCCAGAGAAAGGAGAGTTTCTTCCTTTCCTGGACTTATCTAGAGGCACGACCTGAGACCTCTGTATGCCAGTTTCTTATTCCTTATCTGACATGTCCCTCTGCAAGACTTCGTCCCTGTTGCAAACCAGTGGTTACAGTCAGGAGTCTGACCTCAGAATGGAGAAAAGGAAAATGAAAACATCCTGCTAAAGAACACAACTGCTGTGGAAGTTGACACATTCCTCAAAAAAAAAGGGCTGATCTCTGCCCTCTGATGTTTCCTTTGTGACTGTTGATGGCAACTGCACGTGTCTATGGTACAGTCACAAGTGGGTAATGAGACCTTCTGAATTCCTTCAGACACCTGGAGCGGCTTGGACCTGCTGGACCAGAGATTCTGGGCCAGATACTGGGATCCTTGCTTAGTCCTCTCTTGAGTAAGTGAAATCAAAGGCGTTTATCTGAGAAAGAGTAAATGAAAGGCAAGTGGCTATTTATTGCTGGGTCAGTGGTCAGATAAGCTTATTCTCCCTGCAGCTGAGAGGGATTTGCTCAGTGTTGTGTTAGTCTTTTGGCAGCACTTGCATACTGGGGAAGGGATAAGTGCTTTGCAGAGAGGAGGATTTTCAGGAGATGTTTGTTATAAGGAAAAAGCATCAGTGTGATGCAGAAGCAGCAGTAGAACAGTGGGGCAGGGGATTTGATGTGTTACATACAGTCTGGTGCAACAGCGTCCCAGAGATCTGTGTGATGCCTTAGTGCCCTGGGAGACACTATATCCAGAAACAGGAGCAGTGGAATATGGACCTGAGGAAAAGTGAAAGCTCAAGGGCTTTTTATTTCACAATAAACCAGAAATATCTGGAAGCAAATGAAAACCTAAGAGAAAACATTAATCTAGAAAAAGGACAGGTTTGGCTAAATATTCACTGTCAGCAGCAAAACAAAGATAGTCTCCATCACAGAGTTCTGGCTGAGCTGGCACTCCAGATTGCAATCTTGTAGGAAGTTAGGGCAGTAGTGTATCACCAGAGAATGTAGACCTGCCTTTAAGAAGGGGAAGGGTGAGTGAATCTGAGCAACTAAATGCTGGTAACCTGATTTCAGTCGTTTGACAAGCACTAGAATAAACTAAAGGAGAAAATCACTGCACTGGTTGCAACTAAAAGGAGTATGGGATGGAGAAAGGTGACATGGTTAGCAGAGGGGAGTATTGCACCATGCTGACCTAATAAGTCAGTGTACAAGTGGAAAGGAAGTGGGTTGGAGTCCCACAGCCTGCAGTTGCATGAACTCATGGCTGTTGCAGAAGGGTCACAGATGTGAGCTGTTCGTGCGTCTGTGGTGACTGGTCTGGCAGAGCTGACTTGGAATCTTTGCTGCAAGAGCCTGTGACGCTTCCAGGCACCCCTTTGCTGATGAAACAACTGCTGCCAGTGCATCCCCAGAGGGGGATTACTCATGGACAGTCACTCAGAACAGTTACACTTTCTCCTGGACTGTTATTTTTTGCCAGGAGACATAATCTATATATATTGTGATCCACCCTGCTGCTTCCCACTGCTTGAACCCTCCTGCATCTGCCTGGGTCTTTCAGTGACAAAAACTCTTTCTGAATACATGAAGTACCAGAGGAATTGCAGGGGGAGGGAGGTTTGGTCATATATTGCTCTTCTTAAAATAATGGTCAAAAGCTGAAAGTTTCTCTATTGCATGGAGAGTAGATGCTTCCTGAAACAAACAGGAATTTACAAGCTCCAGATATGCAAAGCAGCCATCTCAGCCTGGTACTGAGGCCAGTTCCAGGGTTGTTTCTTGCCTGTCATTAGTGTATTAGAGGGAGCTCTCTTGCTTGCTACATCCTTGAACATCTGGCACATGGCAACAAAGCAGCCAAGTGAGGGCAAAGGTGCTGCTAGAAATTGGCAGCTCACAAGCTTCCTGCTCATGTAGTAATGAGCCTCTGGATGATTCCAGTGGGAATCTCTGTAGCCTTTGCCAGGAGGAGTCACTTGTGCAGAAAGCGCCTGCGGCACCTAGAAGTTCTCTTTGCTAGTGAAAGTCATAGGAGCAAGTGAGCACCTGCCTGTGAGCGAGGCCAGGCTGGGTTGTCTGTCCCTTGCAGGGACATGTCTCTGACAACTTGCACACAGCAGTGGTGCCCAACAGCCGACATTCTCCAGCAGTGGGCTCAACATAAGCCCTGCTTCTGTGTCACAGCACGTGACTGCTGCTTGCAGAGACCTTGTGGATGTTGCAGTGGGGAAGGTTTTGTTTAACTTTTTATTTGGGAACTTAGTTATTGTATTAACTCAACAGCTTACTCCTAGTCCTGGTAAAATGTGTGTTATGATACCTTCCTGGCGTGATCAGTGAGTGTTGCTGTGCTGGAGCCAAGGCCGGACTGCTGCCAGCACTTGTGCTGTCTGCTGAGCTTTTGTTTAGAGCTCCTCTTCTTCCATTAGTTAATGGCCTTGTCATGCTGCATGTTTGCTAGGGCAGCCTGTGAATGTCAGCCCTATAGTTCACTGTGGATTCCTCAGATTAAGAAATAGCCTTACCTCTGGGCAGGTTTACATCCCTAAAACAAACCTAAGGAGACATCATGCTCCTCCTGTCATCTTCAGGAAAATAGTGAAGCTGTGAATCTGTTGTTGCTGTCCAATCCCAAGTAAAGCTTCGTTCGCATGCGTGTGTTTTCGGCTTGTTTGGAGCTTGAGACCAGCACTTGAGGCAGGTGGTTTCTCTGGGTCTGCACTACGGAGGGAGAATCCGCTTTTTCCAGTGCTGTCTCTTGCCTTTGGTGATGAATGGAGTCATCACTGCTACTGGCAGATTCACTCCAGAGTTTGCTTCTGAATTGCAAATATTTTCTTTCCCTTTTCTCCTCCAAGGGGCTTGTTGCTTTACATGTCTTGTGTACAGTGGGTCTTTTCAGGTTTTGAAGGACTGTGAGAAAGACATGTAGGATGATTCTTGGGACAGCATTCTGGTTTGGTAGAGCTGTAAATCCACTACTGGTTTTCTTAATGCATTGTGAATACAAAGCTTGGTTTACAGATTTGTGGTGCCTCATCCTGTGCTGAAACACAGCTTCAGCCCATCTGCTTAGAGATGTGCCTGGGTGGGCATTGCCTTGTGTGCTCCTGCTCTCCTTGGACTTGGCTGAAAGGGAACAGAAGCTGGACTTTCTGCTCCATCATAAATGAGAAAAGCTTTTGAATTGAGAAATCAGCTTAAGGGTTGTTTCATTTCTTTCACAAATTTGAGTTTTCACCTAAATAGCTATTTATAACTAATCCCTTCAGTAATATAATATAGGGAGGCATGGCTGGTGAGTAAGGCAGCCAGCCTGCTCAAGGGACGTGATGAGGCTTGCAGCGTGGAAGAGGCAAGAAAGCATTTTCAGTGGTGGTTGTCCTCTGGTCCTAGCACATGGTTTAAAAACCACTCACAGAGTGTGGGGGGATTCTAGGAGGAATTCGCAGGGAATACCTTACCACATCATCAGGATGGTTCGGTGCCTCAGTCAAGGCAACTGAACCATGACTAAATGTTGAAGCACAGAAAATGCTTTGTAGGAAAGTGAAAACATGAGGTAGACTTTTCTGGTTCCTACCAAGTCTCTGACTGAGAAGATGAGGTGGGAGAGTCTGTGTGATGCATTCTGTGGCGAATACTCTGTATTCCTTTGCCAGAGAGTAGCTGGAAGTTAGCTTGTCTTTCTGGGATGATTGTTTTGACATCATTGTTTGGGATTTTTAAGTTTTGATCTCTCTGGCTGTGTAGAAGGCTAGTCCATACTTCGTGGGGGGTTGTGCTGCCATGATCAGGAGCTGTTTCACCATTGCAGGGCATTGGTGGAAATGGCCCAAGGGAACCTTGGAAGACTTGCATGTTAGAAAAACCAAAATCCTTCCGTGTGACTGGCCTAGGAGATCAGAGCAATTTTCAGAAGATGTAAGGAGAAGTGTGAACACTGGTGCCCTGTGAGAGAAGGTGAGCCAGCTTTTTCCAGTCATGTTGAGAAGAGAGACTGGAAAATATGTAGATATGCTGTATAAAATGTTGTCCCTGTTGGCCAAAAGAGGAAGAAAAACTTAGTTGTGTATTTTGTGATTTTTAACAAGCTTTCAGGTAGCACTGTGGTGAGGACCATACAGAAACCTCAGTAGGCAAATGACCCAGTTTGACACATGGGCCTTGGGGGAGACTTCCTGGCCAGATTCCCAAAGGAAGGTTGTTGGTGTGGAAAGTGCAGGCTGGAGCTTGCCCTTCATACATACCTGCATGCAACAGCGTAATGAGATTAGGCAGGTCACTACATAGCTGAGGGCTGCTCCCACCCAGGCATGCACAGTGTGTCTGTAAGTGCACTGTCGAGCATCAACTGGTGGCAGGAGCTGCTCTGGTGCCTTTGCAATGTGCCTTCATAGCATTTAATATTGCCAGGTGGATGTGTCCTGCACAATAATACTTGTACCTGGATTGGGTAGCCATTAATATCCATGAGTCTGTAACCATGTTCACCTAAGTTTGTGGGGCAGATGAAGAAAATAAAAAATAGCCATAGCCAGACTATTTCCTGGATGAAAAAAATCCAGGTATCAATAATTTGCAAAGTATCTATACTTATAGGAACGACATCATTGATTACTCAATTTTTAGACAGTTTCTATTTAAAATTAAAATAAAAATTGTTGGTGTGTCTGCCCTTCTAGTCATTCCCACACCATGCATGGGTTTTATTCTTCTTTTTTTAACCCTTATTTTGCTTGCTGTTACCTAACACCCGTCATCCTTGCCCTATACTTTTCTTATTGGAGGAGAAGCATTTAGCCATACTAGGCATCAGCAGTCCTTAAAGAACCTTTATCCCACATCTGCCAAGACAGCATCATCTTCATTTCTGGCTCAGTAATCCCAGCTGTAACATGAAAACCAGAGAGCTCCAGTCAGATTTTTATTTCTTTAGTTTCTATTCCTGTACATCGTTCTTAAATGAAGAGACCCAAACAGGATTTACCCTCTGAGAAGAATATCATTGCCCTAGTAGGACATCCTTTCTGGGATTGCCTCACCATCCTGCTTTATCCTGAGACAATTTCTTCCTAAAATTGCCACCATCTAATCTCTTCTGATGTCTGTTGCCATCCAACTGACAGCTGCTGCTCTCGCCTAAATATTTGATCACTCCTTCCTTCTCAACCAAAATCAAAAAAGGTGGATAATTTAGAGTTGCAGTTTTTCCACATCATGAAAAGTCAGTGTGGGGGCCAGCTGAAGAGCTAGTGCAGATGTCTTGAAAAAGCACCAGGAGGGTGCTCGTGTTGCACTTGCCCTCTTTGGCAGGCTCTGGCAATATTCAGACACCAGTATTATGCAAATCCTGGTAGGTGCATTTCAAGGTCATAGTGCATGTAAACTCAGGTCGTCCACCTCAACTGGAATATCTGAGCCAAGGTAAGGAAGGTAATTCCAAATCTGATGCTGATCTTAATGAAACACACATTTCTGTAAACAGCAGAGCTAACGACATTGCCTGATTGCATGTGGATTTGTATCCTGCTCCCTTTTGCACCACAGTGCTCTCGGATTTCCCCCAACTTTCCCAGTGCTTGCATGGGCTCACCTCCACCTGGCCTCTCCAGCAGCAAGGTGTGTGTCTCTTCCACCCAGCCATACGTGGTTTTACCACCAATGCAGCCCGTGCCTGCAGAGGGTACTGCATGACCCACGTGTGCAGCAGATGTTCCTCCATACCATGAATCCAGCACATGGAAGAAGTCCCAGGACATCACCAACAGTGAAACTGAGACGTCGCCCAGAGGGTATCAGCTATTCGTGCAACTGTTAGTAGAATAAAGATGTTTTGTGTTAACACTTCAGTAAAGAACTACAGGAATCATTTGAAGTCTGCAAAGCCTCTCTTAGTCTGTGAGATTTGAGTTCAATTTATTTAGTTACGGAGTTCAATTTATTTAGCTTATGCATGAGATTTTGGGGGGGATTGACTTGCAGTGTCTCTCTCTACCTAGAGGGAACATTTTTTCTCACAAGCCTTTTTAATTTTGTAGGAGGAAGTGTATCTGAAGCTAGGCAAACGACCAAAAAAGGCAGCACATTTATATCAGTATAAGTATTTTTGCTACATCTGCCCTGCAGGCTTGGTGAATTTGCTCTTAATGTCTTGAAATCAAGACTGGATATCTTGGTCAAGTTCCACTCAAACAGTGTTAGAATAAAGGACTGGAAGGAGAAGTTGCTGTTGGAGGAGCACTGTTCCCTGCTATGCAGGATGTCCAGAAAGATGTCAGCAGGATTTCTCTCAGCTTCTCAAGCCGTGCTGAGAAGAAGTAGCAGAATGTGGTGGCTAGAAGCTCAACTAGATAAAATCAGCCTGAACACACATAATTTCCTAGAAATCTGTCCTTACAATTCTCAAATGACATACTTGCAGAGGTGAGCACTGACTGCTGACATATTTTTTCTGAAATGCAGATTTAATCCAGTATCTGGGAATATTCTGTGTCCTGGGAGTATGAAGGACATGGCTGCACTCTTGTGTTGCCTTCCCTCCCTCCTGTTCTGTGACTCTGGGACCCCCTGTCCTCACTCTCTGTGACCCATTTGTTGACTGTGAGGAGCAGGGTAGCAAGCCAGTAATGCACCTGACAGCTTGTCATGGAAGTAAGTTGTTTGCTTTATCCAGTTGTCTGCAAAGGTCACAGCAAATTTTTCTCTTCTTGGGGCACAATTAGCCAGATCTGTTTCTTCATCCAGAGGGAGAAGGTTTGTGCAGTCTCTGAGGTGAGCAACCTCCAGCATAACAAAATTCCCCAGAAGAGTTCTTTGGAAAGCATTGCAACACCACAGGATGCTGTAAGTTCACCAATGTGGGGTGTGAAGACTCACAGAGGAGGGGAAAAGCCCTGATTTGATTTTGTAAATAAAATCACATGCTTTCTGACAGTGGCTGAAAAGAGACTCCCCTTTCACAGCTCCAGGAATTTTGCTATCTGCATTTTTTATTTAAAGTGAGGGGGGGAGAAAGCCTGAACAGTAAATATTTATCCAAGATGTGTGGTTGTTAATATGATCCAGTCTTCAGTCATTTTGAATGGTGTCATGATGACAGATGTTAATTCAGAAAGGAATAGATTGGACGATTTATGCCTGAAACACATGTGTTCCTTGGCAGGCTCCGTGGATTACTTGCATAGTTAGAGCTGTCTGAGCAATTTGTAACATTTTCTCTGCCTCGAAGCACCGAGGGCTCCAGGACAGGGGGTTGACCTATATCTTCAGTCTGCTATAATAAACACTGAGGTAACTAAACTCTCCATGTGCTTTTATCTTCCTAAATTTATCTCTCCCGCTACGCTCCAGCTGTGTGTGGTGCTTCTGGTTCTACCCAAGAGGAATGGCAGCTCCTTACTCCAGGAGAGAAGGATGCTCCTGCATGCGAGGTGCAAATCCCCGACCTGCTTCTCCTCCTGACTGAGCAGCACCCCTACCTCAATGCTCACAACTATTTAATGCAAACACTTGTCCTGACAACAGAACTGAAAATAGACCAAGACATATGAAGGCAGTGAGCAAGAGGGATTCGGGAAAGACCTGACTTTTTTTTGTAGTATTTCTATTCTTGCAGTTGTGATTTTATGGCATGTGTCTGAGGGTGTTTCTTCTCTTCTTAATTAGACAGATTTGTAAAAATGTTAGTGTCTTAATTTTTATATATTTCTTTAGTCAGAGGCTTAAAATTGGAGGAAAATGGCCAAGCTGTTGGATGCACAGTATCTTGGTAGGTCTACTTGGAAGATTTTGTCATCCGGACCATCGCTTGTATTCTGGCCATTTTTGATTATATGAGCTTTGCCCACAACTGACAAGTACAGAAAATACAGAACCTGGACCAGGCAATCAGCACTTTGACTAGCTGGAAAAAAAACCTCTTTAAATGTAAATGTTCTGTTTGGATTACAGTTTATTTAAATTCTAATCTTTTAAGAATATTAAACAATCCTACTTAAAAACTCTTCTTCTGCAAAACACCAATTATTAATGCAAGTCTAGAAAACAAAGTAGGGCAGGAGCTTCCTGGCATATTCCCAGTTTCTTGTTATTTTGACCTTTCTGCCTTCTCCTCTTAGAGGATGCTGAATAATTTGTATATATTCTATATGAACACTCAGTGAACATACAAATGATTTGGCTTCTCATTTCAGCAAAGATGCCAAAATAGGAGAAGACAGATTTTCTGTGTACTCTTGCTGTAAAAACAATGTAAAAATTTCCCTGGAGTCTCACTTTGAGATAACTTCAGAAAGCGATGAGGGTTTTTAGGCCATAATTCTTCCTGTGGTGATCCTTTAGCTTTTTTTCTTGTAATGTGCCAAGAATTTAGTCTAAATATGTGTTGTTTAATGAGTTGCTGTTTGTATTCAAACTCATGAACCAGTTCAGCTCCCCAAAAAAGACTTTGCTGATGGGTGTCCTCAGATGCCCTGAGATGCCCTTGTGCTTTGTCACCCAAGCCTGCAAAGACAGCTTTCTAAATTTTTTTTCAATTTTCTTTTTTCTTCTGAGCAGGCATATGGTTGTAAGTGGAGCAGGTAGCTGAGCTTGTAGTTGGGATCATAGTTGGGATCACCTAATGTTTTCTGTTACAAGCAATGGGGAAAGGGATTTATCATTTTATTACACTGGCATCTTTGAGCTGATGTTTTCCGTGCCACGTTTGGCACAGCTGGAAAGTTCAGCTGAAATAACTCAGGATGAGGCTACTGAAAATGCACAGTTGCATCCTTGTTTTTTTTTTAAAAAAGTCTCTCACCCTATTTTGCTGAGATTGTCCAATTCTTCAGCCTGGTGGGTCTCCTGCTGTTCTGTGAAGTCCCAGGGCTTGGTCTGATGTTCCATGGGGGCTGTTAGATGCTGTCAGTGCTGGGCACAGCCAGTCCTACTGTGGCTCCCCTGTCCTGCCTGTCACGTGTCCTCCCACAGAGTTGGTTGGGATCCAACATTTTCAGGGATGTAAGAACCAAGTAGGATTTTCTCATCAGTTACTTCTCCACAGAGAGTTTGGGGCAAGGACAGCAGACCAGGGAGCAGGGAATATCTCCTGGACTCTCAGGAACCCCTTTTCCTCCTCCCAGCCACCTAGGCAGTGGAAAGGAGCAGTAGCCTGGTCTGATGCATGGCAAGAGCAGGGGTATTGGAGGTCGAAGAGTGATGGGTACTGGGGACAGCAGAGAAAGGAAGGGTTTATAACAGGCAGGAAACTCCTAAAACACTAGCACTTTAAGACTTTTTAAAGTGCTATATGATTATGGAAATCAAGCTGCCAAAAGTTAAAAAAAGGCAAAAAAAAACCATTGCATTTTCAATGTTAATTCAGTTCTCCTGTGCAGATGTTATCCTTAATTACATAATTATATCCTGGGTTGCTTAGAACACAGCTGTCTATCTAGTGGAGAGGAAAGACTGAGATTTGGACTAATTTCTGTAATGCAAGACATTCAGCCTTGTATGAGTAGTTGTAGGAGCTATAGAACATGTGGATAGCAGAGAGGAAATGCGAGGAGCAAGAATGGTCTCCTGGTTACAGACACTCAAGGTTCCTCTTGAGGAGATGTTACACACACAAAGTATTGCAGAGATGCTCTAAGTGTGAAAGTATGGTTTGTAAAACACTTAGATATGTGGTGATACAAGAAAAATCTTGTGGGAAGATTGGAAAGTTAGTGTTCACAGCAGCAATCCTGAGCTGAAATTGCAAGACAGTCCAACTTCAGCAATTACTAACATGTGGATCTCACCCTTTCAGCCCTGGTATACTTGTAATAGATCTTATATGAGTATGACATTTCATAAACTATGTCATAAAAATAATAACAAAGTAAAGGAGCTGGTCCCTTATGGGAATAAAATACCCAGTATATAATAATAATATAGGGCCTGTTCTTCTTTAGTATTTTTCTGAAACTCTACTACTTTAGATATTTTTTCATTGAAGGATTATTATTCACAGACAAAAAACCACAATGCAAACATAAATTATCTAAATCCATTCCTTTCAGTAAAAACTTCCATCTTTCCTAAGACATTTCAGAACAGAAATATTTTTTCATATTTTGGCTCAAAATCCAGCTTACATTTTGAACAAAAGAGTCTGTAGTACAGTCTATCCATCACCCTGTTGGCACATGGAAGACACGTCTACTGACACACCGTATGTGAGCCATCGTTTATGCTTCGACTTGTGAAACGGCATTCATCAGAAAAATCTTCAGTGTTTTTCTCCAGCTCCTCTGACATGTTCCAAGTTCCGTTTTCTTCACAGGACAATCTCTTTTTTGATGGCATTTTGTTATCTTACAACTGTGAACCACATTTTGCTCTTTTGCATGGATAAAACCATGAGAATACTTTTTTTTTTTTTTTTTTGAAAGAGGAATTCCTTTTCATTTACAACATATCATAAAAATAGCTTTGCTCTCCTGACTTCTTAGAGCTGGTCTTGGCCTTGTGCTGTTTAATCCTGTGAATCAGAAGACAGCAGCTGGTATTAGACCAGCCACACAGGAGGCCCACGTGTCTGTATTTGGGTTAGCTGTAGCACTCAGTTATGTAGGTCAAATGAAGCTGGAAATTCAGCAGGCGTATTTGAATATGCTTATCTGATTATTCACAATATATGTTTGCAGGTAAACGGGACATAAACTTCCTGACATCCCTGGGAATGAGCACATTGCTGAGTTACAGCAAACTGATGTGTGACACACCAGTGCCACCCTCATGTCCCAGGTGGATTTTGTCACCACTGAAGCTGCTGCTTTCTGAGCCGGTATCTGTGGATGGGACAGCTTCCAGTTTCATGTGCAGCCAGGGTGCTGTGTAGGTTACATATCTGGCACAATGTTTAAAAGTTTGCAACTGCTGCCTGGAGTTAAGTTTCCTTTCTCTTAAGGTTTTCGACCTGGTTATCAAGCCTAAAGAAACTTAATCTCTAGCCAATGTAATGAACTATTAACTCAGCTCTATCAACAAAGAAGAAAATATGTTTGTTTTAAAAAGGAAAAAAAAAAACCTCTGGTAGTGCCATGTTTTGAGGTGCTTTTTTGTCCATCATGCTTTGGTGCCCTTTGTTTGCTAGCTATAAAATATATTTGGGTCTCACCCTGAGAAACATTAGTAAAAACCAAATTTGTGGGTTTTATAACTTGTCAGGAGTTCTTTTAGGTGCTGTGAGGCAGTTGGCAGGTGGGGCATACTGACAGGGGAATGGCCTGGGAAATTACAGCCAGTTGATTTTAGACTTGGTCAGTGGGAGGATGCCTGGGGAGAAGAAACAAAACTGGTAAAAAATTAGAACTACTGTGTTGTTGGGTAGTCCAAGAGCTGCATCTCTTTTGACAGCAGAACAAAGAGAAGATGAGGGAAAGGCTTGAGCAGTGCTCCTGCTTCAGGCAGAGTAAGAGCTTTTCAGTGGGGCAGATAAGAGCAGAACTAGTCTCTAGAGCATTTCTAGGCTCTAGAAATTGCAGATAGGATCATTCAGAATGAATGCTGGCCATCAGAGCCATGTGCAGAGGGTGGTGAGGGGTTCTCCATAGCTTTGAGAAAGTTGGTAAATATGCTTGAAGTGTGGGCTAGTGGGTCTGGCAGTTGACCATCAGCCCAGACTGCAGGCTCTCAGCACCTCTGTTCTTGTTGCTAAAAATTCCTTGTTGCTTTGATAATCAGTGCAAATGATGCAACTTCATTTATATTACCACTTGTAGAAGAGCATTTTCTAGGCCTCTGTGTCTACTTGACCGCTGAGAAATGCAGCATTGGCTGATAAGATGATTATTTTCTAGTGGAAACACACCTTCCACATCTAATCCAGTTATGCCTGAGCAGAAACCTTTCAAAAGCCTCTGCAGATGGATTGCAGTGGTTTTGCTGTACCTTGTTTGTGTGACAGTGAGAGGTTGTGGATGACGGGTAGAGAATAAACCACATTCCAGCCTTGGTGGGGGCAGAGATTCCAGTTAACAATGTGCTCAGAGGCACAGTGAGGTCTTGTGACTGGTGCATCATCCCTTGACTTTTTTTTGCCTCATGTCCTTCTTCCTCTTCATTTCTGGTGTTAGAAGAGTTTGAAAGAGCAGTAATCTCCATTTACCACAGGCTCCCTCTCCAGTCTCTTCATTTGGTTCTCTGCAGCAAAGTACTGTGTACCCAGATTTATATTGCAGGTATATAACCTTTGCAGTCCTCCTGTCCCCTTCCCATCAGAGCTAGAAATCTCAATGAGCTATGCTGCCTGTACTCCTAAATCCAGTAGTATCACAGAGGTACAAAGGAGGCAGCATCTGTATCATCAGGATGCAATGGCATTACCTCTCATTTTGCTCAGTATATTAGAAATGTTATTATTCTGGTAGACTCAGCCTGCTTCTAGTGGTTTGTATTTTCCACTGAGGTGTGCTTCTTGGCTAAGGCTCTGAGTTTCCATATTTTATTTTAACATGATTTGCCTTTAGCGTGATTTTATTTTAGTTGTGATTTGACTTGGTAAATCTGAGAACAGGAGATGGAAAACTGAATAGAGACAAAAAATAGTTTACAACCGGCTGTGCCTATTAGCCTTCAGTATTCTGCAAATGGACAGAATGAGGGATTGCAGCTGGATTGTCTTGTCCCTGGAGCTGTTTGGTGAGCCCTGACATGTTTTATCCCTTCCTCCTAATCTGCTGTCTTTGGTCTGTCATGTCTGTACCAGTTCATTCCTGGAGTGGTGTCTCTAGAGGTGGTGTCTCTTTCTGCCTCTCTCGCTGGATAAGAACTGTTCAAGAGACTGGCTTGAAAGTCCTGGCCTATCTAAATTCTTTTGTACTTTTAAAATAGTTTCCTCTAAAGCCTTTACTGATGTCCTTTGTAATTATACAATTTTGAAAAGACTCCAAGATTGTTTAAAAATGCTGTGGTCCTCATAGACTTATTCTTCAGTCGTGTTCTCCTGTCTGCCTCTCTCTCTGTGATGCTTGTTTCTTTATGCTTATGCAGTATAAGCTTCTTTTGACAGCCTTTGGCACTGTGAATACTGATCTGTGGCTGGGGCTCCAGGTGCACAGTAATACCAACAATAATGGTGGGAGCTTAACACAAGGATACACAATTTCCAGCCCGGACCCTCTGGTTTCCACCTCGGTACAACGAGGTGATGAGGCGCTGTGGGAACATTGCCTAAGCAGTTTTCAGACTCATTTTCTGAGTATTTATCATTGTGCTGATCAGGAGGGGAGTTATTTCATTGTGACAAGCCCACCCTTAAGCATTGCAGGTTTAGGCACTGCAGTGAAGAACAGAGGATGCCCCCAACCTCCAACTGTGAGTCGGAGCTCCCGAATCTGGCAGGAAAAGCGTGCCCTCCCTCCCAGTGCCTGCTGCTCCTCGGGCCTCCTCCCAGCCAAAAAAAGGGACAGCGTTCCCCGACGGGAAGTAATTGCTTTGGAAACCTCTCTGAACATCTGGGTCCAATCAGGCTGAACATCCGAGGCGCGGCACCAGCGGTAGCGCGGAGCCTTGGAAGGGGCTGCGCTCCCGGCTGCCGGGGCTGTCAGGGAGCAGCCCCCCGGGGCTTGCAGGGCTGGTGCTGCGCTTTGGAGCGTGCCAGTGACGAGCTGCAGAGCAGAACCACAGCGCTCGAGATGGAGCTCAGCACTACGGGGCTTGGAGAGCCAAACCACAAGGCTGGGATTTCAGTAATTACAAGGCAGGAAAACAGATTTTGGTTCTTTAGCACTGCACAGGGCTTTGCCTGCTGTATAGGTGTAAGTGAGAGAGCAGCATGCTGAGAGTCCATGTTCCTCTCTGCAACTGTTTTAGAAACTACAGTGGGAAAATGCACCAAAATGAAAGACTACCCCAGGTGTCCCTCAATACTAATCTCAGGGGAACTGCCCAGAAAAGTTATAGGGAAGAACACAGAGCAAACAGAAGTGAGAGCGAAGGGAGAAGCCAGAGCAATTTCAGAGCAGTGTGATACCTGAAGGAAATGCTTAGGGAAATAGTCATGAAGAAGAACAGGAGACACAGCTAAATAGAAGGGGGCAAAGCAGACTGATTGTATTTCCAGCTAGGGATAGGCACCCACATTTATTTTGCACTGGCATTGAACTAGCTGAGAGGAGCCCAGGTCCTTGTGGTTCACACAGCACTAGGAAAAGGGACAGTGGTGGTGTGTGGAGTTATTTCTTTCTGAACAGCTCCAGCAGCAGCAAGGAATAAAACTCTCAAATGTTTATAACTTTTCTTCTTTTCCTTTTCTATTTAATGTTTTGTGTGTAATGTAAAAGCCATGTAAAACCTACTTAAATCCCAGAACTTATGTAGAATCTCCTATGGAGTATAAGTCCAAACAAAAGGCATCTTCTGTCCACTTCAAATAGCTTGCAGACCTTTGGCTTGAATTGTTCACAAAATTTAGGCAATGCCATATTTAGAGTTGTACATGAAATCATAATTGAACTTAAAAATTTATTTTAGTTTCAAGGTCACACACTATTTTTCCAGGGTGTGCCTGCTTGAGCCCATGATAAGATGGTTTCGCTGAATGAGTAGCTGCTCAAGATTTTTGTTTATCATCTTCATTTCTGTGAGACCTGGAGCATGCTTAATGCAAGTGGAATCTGTGACTTTTTTTTTTTTTCCTCTCCTTCCTTGGAACTGAAAGGCCTCCACTTTACATGTGCCCTTAGGAAATTCCAAAGGTTTAATATTTATCCAATTTTTAATGAATTTTCACAAGGAGGGAAAACTCAGCTGGCATACCAAATCCCTCAAATCCCTTGGTCAAATGGATGTTGGACTTTATTAATATTTGTAAAGGTTTTTTCTGGTTTTTTTAAATGCTGGGATCACTCTGTGACCAAAAATGTCTTCTTATAATGGAAAGTGTTAGACTGTTTTGACACCAGGCATTCTAATTCTACTATGATGAAAGAACATGACAGTATGATGAAAAAACATGAGTAATAATTAAGAATTTTTTCCATTTAGGTTCCCAAGGGCACTTGGCCATTGTTGAAATGTGAACTTAAATCCATGGGATGCTTGTCCTGGTTGTCAAAAGTGTGTTATGTTTGGGCAGTTTTGAGGGGGCACAGGATAGCAATGGGATTTGGCTTTCTTAGAGTGTTGGTTTGGATGATGATGTGCACCCTCCTCAGGTTTGCTCTGTTAATGCCTTTTATAGCATGAGCCATCTGCCAAAGTTTCAGGATATGAAATTCAGCAGCTAAAGATCTCCATGGGATTGTTCCATAAAAAACACTCAGTAAGGTGTTTAGCAACACGTGGCGTGAGAGTTCACAGGAGCTGAGCAGAGCACAAGGAGCGTGTGAAATGCAGCAGGCATTGGCTGAGGCAGAATTCCAGTCCCTAATTACAGGGGTGATCACTACTGGGCAGGGGAAGCTCCTGAGGATTTTGCAGTGGATAATCAACATTTTCATCAGTGCCTTGAGAGCAGCTGTAAAGCCACTGCTAAGCTGCAAGCAACCCAAAACTGGTGTATATAATGAATTCCAGAGTGTGTCCTTTTTGTGTAGTGTAGTGTCTGTCTCTGTTGCTTGTTGTGGAGATCTCAGGGCAGATGGCTCAATGCTTCAAGAAGGAGGTGTTCAGTCAGCTTATCCTGCCCAAGGTGCTGGTCAGCAGATTAAAATTCCTGCCATCCTCCCTGTGCCTTGCTCTGAATTAACCCAAAGAGAAGTGAAACGTTGGAACACAATTGCTCCCTAAGTCCTGTGAACACAGATCTTCTGGTTATTTTGGGGGCACACTGTGCTATACCTGCTGACACCTGGAAAGGTGTCAATGATGGGAAGCAATGATGGAAAGCCATCAATGAGCAATGATGGGAAGCCATGTGGCAGAGTGGCACAAGCCCCTCTCCAGGCAAGGCTGTCTAGCAGCACGCACATGTTAAGGCCAGTGTTCTTCCATGTTTGCAGAGAGAAAACTTGAATTGGGTAAAAATAATAGACATGCTTAGTTGTTTCTTCTGTTGTACTGTGAACATTCATGACTCTTCACAAGACGATACCTCTATAAGCTTACAGCTTAATTCACATAAAACCTAATAGGGGAGGACAAATCTAGGATAAAGGGGGAAGCATGTAGCTCGCACTCAAAGTAGGGCTGTAAAGTCATTTTTATCTCTTTGACTGCTCTTAAAGCATTTGCTATCCAATGGTGTATCTCCTTGGAGGCAGGTGGGAGTGATCACAGGATGTGCTGGAATGTTTAATCCATGGATCAAACAAGCTGAAGTGCAAATAACAGTGAAAGGATGGCACCTGGGAGGAGGTAATTCATGCTGAAGCCCAGGCCTGTCTGTCTTCCTCACAGTTGCTATCCAGACTGGCTCAAGTGCATCAGTCCATGCTGCTGTCACCTCTCCAAGGTGCACAGGTCCCCTACAATGTTATACTACTCCCTGTGGCAGTGAGCAGAGACAATGGGAACTGCTGCAGTAGTGCATTTTAATATTATTTTTAAATAAAATAATATAAATCTGCCATATTTGGTATATAATTGTGTTTGTTGTTTTATCTTTTTTTTTTCTTTTTTTCTTTTTTTTTTTCTTGTTGTTATCAGAGTGCCTCTGATGGCTTTTGGAAGTCAGTGGCAACCCGTGTCCCAAGGGAACCTCATGAGATACGTATCCTGAATCCCTACTTCATCCAGGAGGCAGCTTTCAGCTTCATTGGACTGCCTTTCAACAACGGCCTGATGGGCAGAGGGGTAGGTATAAAGCAAGGGAAGCAAAACCTTGGAGAAGGATGTGACACCAAGCAGCAGAGGAGGCTTACACTGTCCTTATTTTTCCTTTGGGCCTCCACTGTTGGACATTGAAAGGGAGGGACTTTGGCTCTGTTACAGTGGCAGCTCTCAGTCTCCTTCAGACCCAGGCAAGAACCTTCCTGATCCAAGGGTTTTGGGGGCATCATCAACACTTCGACAGTGCCTTGAAAGCCACCGTGAAGTTGCATCTCAGGCTTATAGTAGAAGAAGGTAAAGGTTTGCTTTATGAGGCCTTTGGTAAGAAATTCTGGTCTTATCCCAAAAAGTTTTATGTGTAAAAGCTCACAAAAGAAAACAATGCAAACCACAGTTTTAGCTCTTATTTAGTAACAAAACACCTTAATGGTCATTCCCATATCTCTCACCCCCAGTGCAGCTTTTTGAAGTGTTAGTGTTGGAGTAGGTGGTGACTTGGGTTTTCTGGATTATCTCACATTGCAACACTGTCCTCAGAACCTATTTATATTTGCTCTACGTAATGTATCAACCATTAGAGTATTACTTGGGTGGGTAAATTGCTCATGTACACATGTGATATAGTTGTTGATAGAGACCACATGTGACATTTTTGGCCACATTAGCACAGCTGACAAACCCAGAGAGAGGACCTTTGTCCTTTGCTGGACCAGATCTGCTTGGTCTGCCCCTGGCATTGTCCTTCCATTGCTGTCAGTGCAAGAGATTTGCTATGTCACAGCACGGGTTTGGACTAGACCTAATAGTGCCTCATCTTCCATGTTCTAATTATATAATGAAGATTTCTGGAATATTAGAGACATTTGTTTTGTGCAAGTCACATGGGTGGGTGCCTGGAGATAAGACATTTCCTTCTTAAAATGCAGAGTGCAAGATGTGCAGACAGATTCAGCCACATGGAACGGGCCTTTTGTAAAATGCAGTGCTGTGTACAGAAGCTGTCATGGGATTCTGGGAACTCTAGATTTTTGTTCTGTGCACTGAAGGTATCTTATTGCAAATATTCTCGTCAGCTAGAAATTAACTTACTTCTCCTCTCTGCATTCTCCAGAACTTACCCTTAGAACAATGTGATCTTGATTTGTTTTCCAGAAAATCAGGAGTGCTGCCCCAATAAAGGACAAAAATCATCATACTTTATTTTTCTCCAATTTGTTTTTATTTTTAAACACATTATTTTAATACACAAGTTATTGCTTAAACTGAAAGGAGAAGAGAGAATCCGGAAATGAAAATGCTGTGAACTGAAGTTTATGAGATTTTGATAGGTTGTTTAACACACATCAGATTGGGAAATGAAGGCATCTTAATTGAAACCTGATGTTTCACTTAACGCAAGTCCATTTGAGCATTTGAAAATAGTTTATGATTCTTTAAGGCAAGCAGACTTTGCCCATGACCCCTACTAGACTGTGTGAATTGTAGTTTATTCCTCCAGATGGGGCAACAGGAGCTCTGCAGGTGCCTGTGTGGGACTGAGATGTCACTGTAGCCTGGGCAGTCTGTGCAAGGGCACTAACACCGGGATTCTGTCAGAGTCTGAAAACAGAGAGACTGTTTCTAGCCTGGGGCTAGAATTTTACTGCAAACATCAGCTATGGACTGCTGTCATGGATCTGCTGGGGCTTCACACTTCAGTGAATTCTGCTGCACCAGTGCAAAGTTGAGAGCTTTTTAAGTGCAAAAGCTCCAACAGGAGCTGCTGCTGCTGTATTGAAGAGGGAAGGGTCTGAGTAAGACCCTGGTGATACAAATTGGCTACATTTTTTGCTCAGGGTTTAAATGGGAAGAGTGGAAATCAGAGCCTGTAGACCAAGAATCCAATTCTCATTGAAGATTTGTCAGAGATCCAGCCAGACAAGTGGGGCAGTGAGGAGGATTGCTCCACAAGTCTGTGTGACCCAGCAGCTGCACGGCTGGTTGGGTTTGGGGTTGCACTTTAGAGATGAGAGACAGCCTGGAAAACTTTACTCAAGAAAGAAGCATATGGATATGGAAAAGGAAAATGCTGAGGACTAGTAAGCAGCAGCACAACAAACAGTGTATCTGGAGTTTCTCCTGGGAAATGGGGCTGGAGGCAGACTGGTGCCCCCGTGCTGCAGTGTGCTGTGCTGTGCTGTGCTGGTTTGTCACAGGAGGATCAAGGCTGGGGCTGCCTTAGTAATCAAGGCCAACACAAAATCCTCATAAAGAGCAGTAATATTCCACTCTCCTTTGGTTCTGATACCTAAATAAACTTCAGTGCTTCTCTTGCACACCACATATGGTAACAATGTGCTGCCAATTAACTTTGTAATTTGGGGGCTTTTTCAGCAAGGTTGAGCAGAGCTAGTAAAATAGTTTGGGGCTGATCTCAAAGCGTTTTTCCCAGGATTCAATAAAGGGTGAATGTAGTAACATCCTCTGCTTTGATATAATTTGGGCCAGATGATCTTGGAGTATAGTAGTGGGGTACAACTCAGATGTGCATTTTGATTGCACTCGTAGCACTGCTAGCCAAAAGTCTTAGCAAGGAGCAAAACTCACACCCACAATGAATAGTGGCTTCTCTCTGGGACTGGTAAAGCTTTTCAGGAGTTTTCTTCAGTCCTACTGAAGTCTTAAGAGTGGGAGAGCTGTTCCATACTGTATGAAGACTTCTCTTTCTTGGGATAAGCTGATGATAAAGAACAAACTTTGGGCTCCTAGCAATGTCTGGGGGAAAATAATTGTTAATGCCTGATGATAATTTAGCACCAAAAAAAAAAAAAAGATCTAGTAAAGATCCTCTCTCTGATTAAAGAATTCTGTTAAGGTGTGGGTGCAGGGTTGGCTTTCTCACTAGCCAAATGTGATTTTTGTTCAGGTGGAGGTTCTGTTTATGCAGGTCTTTGGGGCTTGAAACCAGACATCACTGGTATTGCAGCTGGTGGTTCAAGCTTGCAATATCACCGCTTACACTGCAGGCAGTTTACTGGTGGACAAGCACAAGCATCAGCTCAGAGGTGTCACTGCTGGGTGCACAGACACCCCTGGGGATGGTCACTGCTGTGGTGCCTTTGGCTGTGTAGTGAATCGTCCTGTCCAGTCAGTAGCCCTCAGAGCCATTGGAGCAGTGACTTTCTGGCTCCTCTGGGAGCCCTGAGCCTGGTGTGAGGTGGAAAGGAGAACACTTCAGGTGACACAAATTATCAGGACTCTGAGGACTCCGGTGCAGACTGCAGTGTTTGTTTCTCTCTCTGTGCTGGTGCTGTGCATCCATGGATCTGTTCATGATTTAACCCAACACTGTAAACCTTTTGTTTGTTCATGTACTGGAAATGGTTGAATCTATAAACTAAAGAGATAAAACATCCTTCTTTGGACCTCACTCAGCCTCAGCACTAACCTGGTGAAGGAGGAGCCATGTGCAGGAGGTGTTACCAGGCTGATTCAGGCACCCGGCCATGGATTAGCACCTCTGTGTAGTGCTGACAGCTCAGGGATTAACCTCTGATGCTGAAGTGTTAGCACGTCCTGGCCAGGGCTTCTCATAGCTCTTAGATGGTTTTTGCTGTGGGCAGGCAGCCTTTGTGGAGGTGCCAGTGGGGACCCTGTGCTCCTTAGGCAGTTTTCAACTCCCTTGTCTCATCATTATGACCTTTTCTCTCATGAGTTGCCCAGGTGTCAGCAAACTTTGTCTCCTGGACTGTTCTTACTGGACTATGACTGTGTAAAGACTGTGTCTTGGAACCTGCTGGGTCTTTGTGGAGAAGAAGAGAGGTGGGGATGGCAGGAGCAGTCTTCTGCTTAATCCTTTCCCATTACGTGGTTCTCCCTTTTTTGCACCCTGATGGCATCTTCTAAGGCAGGTAGAGGGACAGGTAAGGGGCCACTGCAGCTGCAGTCAGTTAAATGTAGAGACTTAGTGTCGCTGTAAAGCTTTAGGTTTGCAAGGCAGCACATCTGCTTTGTGGGCTGGACTGTTCCATCCATTGCCACTGCAGTGGGCTCAGTCTGTGAGCTGCTGGGGCAGGGATGCTCAGACAAACCAGTGCAGGGGAGCAGGTAAATGCATGCCAGCCTCTTCTTGGTACAAGCCCAGCCACCTGCTTCTGCACATGAGCGATGCCAAGGAACTGAAGGGAGTTTGCTTCTCACTGAAGAGCAGGCCATGAACTCCCATTTAGCGTGGGGTAAGCGTGTATGTGCTTATCACAGAGCAGGTAGTGTGTGCTAAAGTCATGCCCTTGCTTGCCTTCTGTTAAATCCTTAAGTCCTTTAGAAATACTCCCTGCACTGCACAGGAATCTGCTCTATGGCAAATGGTGAATCAGAGCTTGTGCATCAGCTTAGATGTGGTCAAAAATACTTGGACTGGGCTTAGGTGCTCAGGATCTCAGCAGGGAAGTGGCAGAAGGGAACCTGCTGGGCAGCTGGGCTGTCCTGTCTCCAGCCACTGGCCGCTGGCCCTTCCCTTTGCTCTGCCGCAGACAGCCAGTCCTGCAGGCTCTGTCCCACTCACAGCAAGGAATAACCAGAGGAGCTGAAGGAAGGGCACTGGAGATGCTCTGCTTTGTCTTTTGAAGCCCAGTATTGCAGCTGTTTCTGTCCATGGGTGGAGGTAGCTACGGGAGCAGCAGTGTGCATTGGAAGCTCCTGTGACCCGTCTACAGAATGCCAGGCACTTGTCTGCTCACAGTGAATGACACTAAATTTATTTCTATGCCACATTTCCAAACTTTTCAGCTAAGGGAAACAAAGGGTAAGTTTGGGTTTGCTCCTATGCAAACATAGAGAAACAAAAAGGAAATATAGTGATTGTTTTGTATGTTGTGATGACTATTATAGTTTTGTTCTGTATTTCTTTTGTTTTGAAAACTTCAGGTGATCAGGTCTGTATCTGATAAAACTGAGGTAGGAATTTTTCGCAGGTAAGCAAATGTTTGGGTTTTCCCTCAAATAATTTAATGTAGTAGTCAAACCAATTTGAATATCCAGGTGCATTATTGTTTTTAGGGAGTTTATTCTTCAGTAACACTTACCCTTTTATTGAAAAAGGTAACAATTGGAATAGTCTGAACAACCCAATAAGTCTTACCCTGAGCTAAGTAAAATCCCATAAATAACTGGAATTCATTTAACATATTAAGGGAGTCAAATATTTCTAAAAACAGATTTACAGCAGTCATTTCCTTCCAGTCCAGCAGGCAGTGACACAGGAATGACCCAGGCATGGAATGAAAAGTAGCAAGAGCTTTTCACATGCACCAAGCAAAGAGCAGTTCCAGCCCTGGTTCAGTCACCAGCACTGGATCTCCAGCACAAGCCCCTGAGGTGATGGTCAGCCTCAATAGAGCTCAGAGGAGTTCCAGTGTTCATTTCTGCTGACTGATTTCTTATGTGAGTAGAAGTGAGTCTTTAAAGCCTCTTCAGGGGGAACAATGGAAGATGGAACATCAGTGTCTGGAGGGGAAGCCTTTTGTCTTCCTGCTTGCAGCAGAGAACAGTGTAGGAGCAGTTAGGATGACCTGTCCTCTGTCTGTATTGCTAAAGGCATTTCTGATCCCCTGACCTGGTGGTGCAGACTGGCTGTGCTTGCACTGCACAGAGCTTGCTGTGGTCCCTGACACAGCACAAGACCAGAAATCTTTGCCTCTCTTGTCTTTATGCTTTCTCACCAAGATCCACCATGCATGTGCTCACCTCACCCATGGAGGACAGGTACCCCTGGAAGGAGCCATGCTCCACAGGCTCAGGCAGACTTTGCCCAGCACTTCTGTGGTGCCGTGTCGCTCACCACTGCTGTGTTTTCTGCTTCTGTTTGTCACATGGCCTTTTAGTGTCATCGCTGGCTCATCTGTCAGTCTGCTGTGTTCTCTCAAATGGGACCAGGCAAAGGGCTGATCTCTGGGGACCATTATATTAGATATTACATTTTCCAGATGTTTGGTCTTAGACAAGCAGGCCAGGCTTGAAAATGTGGACTTTCAGTTCTGGACATGTTATCCAGTGAGGTTACCCTTGTAGTTGTTTACAGGTGCTGGAGAGGGGATGCTGAACCTGGTACCTCCATGGGCCCCAGCTGGGACAGAAACCATTGACGCACAGCAGGCGATGCAGAGTTTGCAAGGCCAAGCTCAACACTTGTGACAGAGAATTGACAGGGAGAGAGGGCTGCCAATGATTTCTGGGCTTTGCTATTCCCAGCTCACACTGCTTGATGGGCACCAGTTCAGGTCAGAGGGACTCATCATGGCCACATCTGGAGCAGTGGTCATGTTGGACCATTCCAGGCAGCCCCATGGTCTAGCCTGCACTGGGCAGTCTCTGTGCAGCTAGGATGCATCCCAAGAGGCTCCTGCCTTGGCACTGGCTGCTGTTAGGCTGTAGCTCTTCAACCATTTGGCTGAAAGCAGCACCGCTTGGTGATATAGGAACACCCAAGCACACAGAGGGCCATGAGCAGGAAGACAGGCTTTGAGCTGCTCTAGCACTAGATTATTATTCCTGAGGCGAGATGGTGGAATTTTGGGGGTTTTGTCTTAGCAAAGGCCTCAAATAACAAGGGGCTTGCTCAGTTGTTTGAGAGAGTTTCATATTCATAACTCAACACAGGAGGTGTGGTGGTTGCTTTGGTATGTCTTTGGGGCACGGCACGAGGGTGTGTGTGGTGAGATAGCACTGACGCATTGTGCAGGGCATAGCAAGCCAGATTTGGCACAGCCGTGTCCGTGATGCCTAACTTCTTTTGGAGTGACTTGTCCCTCAACTTGCCCCGTAGGTCGTATATGGTCCATTAGGTTCAGATTAGAGTTTGGCAGCTAATGAATTTATATGTACAATCAGGAGAGCTTGGAAGGTGTGTAGATGCAGCCAGAGAGTGGTTATAGCCATTTCCTCTCTGATACGTGTCTCCTCTTATTTGGCACTTCTTTGCTAAGAGGAGAGGATAGTTGTAGGGGCCAAATCAGATACATCTACTAAAGCTCAGGAGTTTAGGAAGGTAGGTAGTCTCTGCTATTTTAATCATTTTTGAGAGCAGGGCAGGTGGTGCTAAGATAGTGGCTTGTCAGGAACTACTGAAAAACAGAAGCAGATAAGAAAATTACCTCCTATTTTTCCATAAATACCAATGGATGTATTATAGAAAGAATAAAGTCAGGCAGATATTTGGTGACCAAAGTTCACTTTCGATTTCTGTCTACTGTTATTCTCCAAACAGACTATGCCTGAAAGAAAGTTTGGCAGTCCTCCCGTGAGGTTGGGTAGTGTGATTAATTCTCTGTGGTTTGCGAGACTCACATTAGAAAGTTAGCTCTTAAATGTTAACTTGGCCGGTGAAATTCCCTCCAGGCAAAGACCCTGTGTCTCCCTTGAGCGGTACCGTGGGAATGGGCCCAGTGCAAGTGTGGGTGGTGTTAGCACCATCATGTTCCCAATGACGACACAGTCTCAGGGATGTAACCATTTACTCACTGTGTTTTGGACACTGTAACTACAGCTCTGCTGAGGGAAAGGGTTCTGTGGCACGTCCACTTACCAGCTGATGCAATTCCACTACGTACAAATGTCATCTTCTATGCAAAACATGAAACTGAGAAATCGGAATTAAAACTGCCATGTCCAGGAAGGCAGGATGTTCTTGGATATTTTGAAATTTGGGGCAATGTTCTTATCCTTGCCTAATAAACTTTTTCCACTTTTTTGAAACCCCTACTTGATATTTTTTGGCTACCAGTGAATTAACAGTTAACTAAAGTAACTAGAATAAAACCGATATTGTTTTTGTGAGTATCAACTGAAATTAAGCAGTGAGAACAAAATGACTCTGCTGTTTTCCCCAAAATCTAGAGCTAGAACAGGAGGATGTAGGAAAGCCTTGTCATTTCAGATGTGCACTGTTACTGTTGTGCTGCAAATGTTTGAATTTAATGTCTCATTGATTTAGCCATAAGCAGTTTTTGCCTGTTTGTTTTCAGATTAGAGTAATTCCAGTGCACCGTAGTGGAGTTCTCCATAGCACAACAAGTTGTGCTCCCAGCTCTGCACATCTCAGCTGGGATATGGGTGGCATTTTTTGCTTGAAAAACATTGTTCTTCAGACCAGTCAGGTAATCAGAATTGAGCAAGGTCGTGTGCTGACAAAAACCAGTTCCTTTGCATGAGAAGCAGAAACTCAAAACATTGTTCCCAACCTTTTTGAACATGCAGTAGCATTGCTCACCAGTTCAGGATAAACCATTGTAAATTAAAAATATAAGTGTGCAGTTGGTTTCTATATCTCAGCTAAGAGCTGTCACCCTTGGTGACTGTCTGATCATGTCCTCTTAATTTGTGATAATTCCAATATGGCCCAGGTTGGATACTCTACAAATGAAGATGTGGGTGGATTTCTCAGCCTCTCCCTAGCCCCTGAGGCAAAGTTGCCTCTGGATTCATCTGGCTAAAGGGGAGCTAGAAAAGTCAGTGAGCTAGGATTTTACACTGGAAACACTTTGCTGTCCCAGCAGAACACACAGTAGGAGTTGTAGCTGTACAGCACTGCTGTCACAGGGCCTTGGCAGAGCCCAGTGAAATGGGAAGGGCTGAGGCTGGACTTCAGTGCAAATCGCAGGGCAGCAGATAGGAAAGGACAGTTGGGGTATCCCCTGGTTGCTACTACCCATCTCTGACTGGCTTCCCATTGCTCCTTGTTTTCCCGGTGTCCTGTGGTTCGGAGGGAATGGCACAGGCCAGAGTGCCCTTCCGCTGCCAGGGTGCCCCTAAGCAAAGGAAGGGATCTTGGAACACACTGCCTGGTCTCCTCTCCATCTCCCAGAGGTGTTTAACAACCTTAAACTGCTTTTGCCATCAGTAAAATAAGGAGTTTGTGCTGTTCCTCACTTCTGCTCCTGTATGGTGACCTGTTTGGGATAAGTATTCTTCCTTAGCCTAGCTGGAAGCCAGTAATGTGCATAACTTTGTAATCCACTATGTACGTCTGTTTTAATTTCAGAAAGCTAATGTATCCACTGTGATTCATCCTCCAGCTCATCTGCTGCCCTGTTCTCAGGACAGCGAAGTTGTGGAAAGGGAGTCTGACCATGTGCATTAATTTCTTTACAAGCTGGGAGGCTATCAACTCTGCAAGCTGGCACTGGGCAGCTGATGTGTGGATATAGCCAAATACCGTGTTCCTGATTTTCTGTTTAGTAGCAGCAGTGCCCCTGTGAGCAGAGACAATAAGAGGAAATCTTTGATTATAAAAATGGCAACCTGCTAATGACTTCCATTCCTGCTTTCTCTCCTCTCAGAACATCCCCACCCTGGGAAGCGTAGCAATAACCATGGCGCTGCACAACTGTGATGAGGTGGCGGTAGCTGGGTTTGGCTATGACATGAGTTCACCCAATGCACCCCTGCACTACTATGAGAACATCAAGATGTCTGCCATCAAAGAGGTAGGGAGCTCCTGCCAAACACATCCTCCTCCCAAGCCCGCCGGCCACCTCGACTCCAGAGCCTGACTGGGATGGTGATGTCAACTTACAGCTTTCCTGTGTGGGTCAAAACACAGCTCCACCCATGCATTTGCCTGTGAAATTCTAGACATTCTCCCAAGCTCAATGTATGTTAAAAATGGTTATTACTGCTGGGAAACGTTCTCTGGAATGCATATATAATGTAATTTCTTCTTTGAGCAGCAGGGAAAGGATTCACATAAGTGTTAACTCAAGAAGGGTGAAAGGGAGCAGTTCTGCTCTGGGGTCGAAAAGATGTGGCCTCTCCTGCTTTTTGATCCATTGTATTGCTCTCTAATCCATAGGCTTCTTTTGCGAGATGATCCCCTCCTCAGGCCCTGGGAAGCGTGGGGGAGGTGAGATCAGCCTGTGTACCTGAGCTCTCAGCTGACTGCTCAGCAGCACCTCGCTGGTGTAAACACACCAGGGCTCTGTGGAGACTGCTCTGTAAAGACAGGTCCACATTAAACACATTTCTGCTACTATCACAGTGAGACAAATAGCATTTTTGGAGGAACAAAAGCTCTCATATTGCTATAATGCAGCAGTGTAGATGCCTTCAGGTCTGTCCATTTCCTGAACCAAACTAGAGCAAACTTGGACACCGGTCAAAGCTTCTATAGTGGGAAGGTTTGCTGCTTTTTTGGGAAAGCTCGTTCTTTCCCAGCACAGATGTGGCCCAGGTCTTCCTAGGATTGCTTCTCCCTCTTCACTGGGTAGGGAAACTTGCTCTATCCTACTCCACACCATGAAAAATCGTATTGTTCATGGCAGTAGCTGTCTCCTGGCGCTTGGCTTTGTTCACCTCAAGCACTTTACCATTGTTCCAGACCAGGACGGAAGCTGTGAAGTTGTGTTTTTCCAAATCACAAGACTGTACGTGTCTTAGTACTCTCACAGGCTGCAGGCTGCATGACCCTAGGCAGACTGAGAGGAATTATAAATCAGTGATTAGTCAGCTTGATAAATGAGAAGAGTGTGTCTAATTATCAGAGTAATGAGACTTTGGAACCAGCTCTCAGCAGAAGCTAAGAGAACAAACAGAGTTTAGGAAAAGGCTGTGAGGAGGTCCCCAATATACCAAGGGACTGGACATTGTGGTCCTGAGGTGTCTTCTGGGCCTGTAGAGGTGGCAAGAGAGTCTGTCTTGCTCAATGGAGTAACCATAGATTTAATCAGTCCTTGATGGGAAAATAAGTGCTTTTTTACAGGATTTAAGGGGTATGTCCAGAGAAGTAAATTGATGTGAAATCCCTGAATGGAAAATAGCTAAGGAATATAACTTTTGCAGTAGTAGAGGAGGTATCACCATCAGCTTGCCCAGTTCTGGGTGTCTGCTTATAACCAGTGCCAGAGACAGGACCCTGGGGTCCCCAGGCCCAGGCCTGAGGCAGTACAGCTGGTTCCTTAGTCTTCCATCAAAGAGATGGCTACACCAGAGTGAAAATGGCTGCAGATGCCTGAATCCAGCTGTGAGTACAGAGACTCTTCATGAAAGTTTCAGGAAAAGCTTTTGGTGCTACTTTTTTCACTCTGGTGAGTCAGCTGCCTTTCGTGGAGAATCACTCTTGCCCAGTTGTTCCTCCTGTCTCATAAGGATGTCAGTCCCACGGTCAGCTCTTGGACATGGGGACACCCACAGCAGGTGTCCTTGCCAAGCTTGTCTCACAACCTGGTATGTATCTCTGTCCTTGAGGACACCACTGGAGCTGACAAGAATGAAGTTGTCTTTCTCTTGATCCTTACATGAATCAATGGAAAAAGTTGGCAAAAAGAGTTGGATAACAGAGTCTCCGGTTGAAGTCACAGGTCCACATCACTTGGATCTCTGATTTTGGATGCCAGCACCCCAAATGGGATCCAAGGCCATTGGAAGGCCAGAGGAGGTCACTCTTGGACATGGTATGTGATCTCAGGAATAGACATTGCATGGCACAGGAGAGTTAGATGAGGATGAACACATGAAATGCAACCAGTAAAGTCTCCTAGAGAGAGCAGTTGGTGCCTGATTTGCCAGGCCTCTGGTGTCTGGAAGCCATCAGTCATCGTGTCCAGGATGTTCTGTACAGAGGTGAGGGAGCGTTGAAAGGTTCTGGTGAAGCCTCAGTAATTCAGATGTCAGTGGATTTGTTTCTGCAGCCGGGACTGTTGTTGGGAGCTCCGCAGCTCAGAGGAGCTGGTTCTAGGAGGAAGGTTCCTGTTCCACTTGGAGGCTGGTTACCTGATACGTGTCTGCCCATCTAATCCTCACATCCTCACCCACAGGCTCCTCTTACATTTCACTGCCCCGGCACAAGAAAAGCCATCTGTTCCCAAGAATCAATAATTAATGCTCCTCCTGCCTCTGCCCCTCCCAATATGACAAATTGTTTGTGATATTGTGGAATGTGAAGAGCAGAGAGAGGATCACATTTCTTTCTCTCCTATTTAATATTAATGGTAGCTGGTAATTGTTAGTCATCTGAGGGTGAAGTTGAAAGGTGAAGGGCATAATAGCTGGGTTGTGTCTTCTGCAGTTGCCGTCAAAGAATGCAGAAATAGAGATTTGCCCCGCTCCAGACTGGAAGCACCTGCTTGATGAAAGACCTGCATGCAGCTTGCAAATTGGGAGGCTGGCCTGCACTGGTACCTTGTGTCAAACCTTGCCCTCAGCATTAGTGAAAGAAGACTGTCTCAGAACCAAGCTCCACCGAGGTTTTTGTCTGTTCTATCTGCTCTGACACCCAAAGGTCCAAGAGTATCCACAGTATCCATTTTTCTCAGTGTTACTTTGGACCTCTGGGATTATGTCCAGGCCTAGTTCTTCCTGGTCCTCCTCTACATTTCAGCCTCTAAAGGAGCCACTAAAGCAGGCTATGCCTTGAAATTATGCAAGTATCATCTTTGTCCTCTGGCCTGCAGACCCAGGAAGGCTGGAATGTTCATTCCTGGGCAGGGGAATGGAGCAGGTTTGCTTAATGTAGCATCATCACAGCACTGAAACAGCTGCAATGGGATGCAGCTGTTCCACCACAATGAATACCCCAGGCAGGAACCCTCGCAGTTTGACCAGGCTTTGGTGGGGCAGAACCTCTGTTTCTGAAGTTCAAATCTCTTCACTGACTGCCAAGCTCCTCCAGCCTGAATGTCTGAAAATCTTCAGTGTTTAAGCCTAGAGAGCAGCTGCAGGGAAGCACTCCAGCTCCACCCTGAAAACATCACTGTCTTTACAGAGGAAATGTAAACACCAGCGGTGTCCTGGGTCTGGAGACGCCACACGTGTGCATGTGGATTGTGGGAGCCTGTCGGGTAACATCCCTCAAGCCCCTTCCCTTGCCTGGTATCTGCAGGGAAATGGGCCTGCTGGCAAGCAGGAGTTCTCTCAGCAAGGTGTGTCACTGATTTACACTTGAGGCTGCTTGACATCTCTCTGGACACCCTTGAAACCCTGTGACTCATCTCCAAGGAATTTGTTCTGATTACATAAAAAAAGCCAGCAAAATGCACTCGCTTGCTCACAGCTGGGCGGAGATGCCTCTCCTGTGCCAAGACTGAGGTGATAAAATCTCTGTGGAAATGAATCTGATTTTTGCTGTTGTTCTGTGGCACTGGCAGCTGAATTTCCAAAAGGAGAAACAGGCATACCCAGGCCATAGTTTAGCTCAGCCTTTGCTTTCCCCACAGGAGTAAAAGCTCTCAAGGTCCAAGATTGAGCTGCTATTGCTACCACAGAAGGCAGCTGTGCCTACACTGAGTCTTCCAGGATCTCCAACTCCTGAGGGCTGGGCAGGCATTTCCTGCCCCAGAGGAAAAGGCTCTGCAAGGAGGCAGATGCTCTGGAGCTTGATCACTGTTACTAGTCAAGGGGAAGTATATGATCTTGGGACTCTGTTCAGTAGTAGGGCTGCAAACACGTATGGATTCTCCTGTGCTTGTGAATGCTCGTGAGAGTTAATTTCTCCAATTTAGTACTGGATAGCTTCTTTACCCTCTCCCCTGGGTAGCTCAGTGTACTCTGGCCAGGGTGTGTCCAGGCAAAGCTGGTGGAGAGACCCTTTGCTGTCCTCAGTGTGCTCTGGAGAGCTGGAAGCACACTGGGGTGGTGCTTTCAGTTTTAGGTGTGAGCTGGAAGATCAATGCAATTAAAACCATACCTCAAGGCCAGATCTGCTGTCCAGCACCTTCTTCCCTGGTCTCTTAACTTCTCCCCATCATGGCTGGAGGGCAGACTCCTGGCCTGCACTACAGCAGATTTCTGGGTGGTGTCAGGACAAGCCTTGTTCTCTGATCTGTTACAGGGATTCCACTGCCCAACGGACCCAGTGCTGTTGTATAAACTCTCACAGGTGATTTTTCAGCTCTTATCCCATCTCTTTGTTGTAGCTTACAAAATGCAGAATGTCCAAATGTGTCATCTCTGTTCAGTTACTATTTTCCCTATTCCAAATAACTTTGCAACAGCTTTTGTCCCTTCCCTGATTCCATGAGTGCTGTACAAAAAATTGAGTACTTGCCAAGGTGTCTGCTCACTTGTTTCTGGTTTTGTGGCAATGAATCCATTGGAGCTGGATTTTCATATACTTTATTATATTTTTATGTCTTGCTCAGGTCCTGTAATGCTTCCTGCCCAAGCACTCCATAAAATGTATTTTTATCACAGGTCACTGTCTTCTATTAATGTTGAAGTGTCAGACCCACTGGGAACATAGCGAAGGAAACATGGAAATGGTGGTGAGGAAAAGGAATAATTTTAAAATAGAGTGAAATAGAAATTATTTAAGGATGGGAAAGTGACTGTTTAGAATAGTAAAAACAGATTCATAAGGAGCTTATGAAACTGAGAGAGCAGGGGGCTGTGCTAAATCATGGGAACGAAGCACAAGACTGGCTCCCAGCATCCCTCCTCCATGTGCTCTGCCTCAGCACACAGCCTTCCTGAGCCTCATGATCCAGAGGTGAGCTTCTATCCCTTGGTCATTTCTTGCACGAGCAAGAATGTGAGCAAGGAGTTACCTCAGATGCCACACAGTGAACATTCTGGGTTGTCTTCTCGGCAGCTGGCTGCAGACTGCCTCACACACTTATGACTGATAAAAAGGGCAATTCATGGTTAAAAGCCACCCTTACTCATCCAGGGTCTGCATCGTGTCTGCAGCATTTGTGTCCCACAGTGGAGCTGCTGGCGGGTCTCCTTTTTACTGGAGAAGCAGGTCAGGCACCAGCACTGCTGCTGGAGGTGTCAGCTCCTTTGATACAGCTGTGCCCAGCACCTCAGTGAGTCATTGCCTGACCTGAGGGGGAGGTGGCGTGGCAGCCTTTGATGGCTTCTTTCTGATCACTGGCCCCTTCCCCAGCAGGTCTTTGTGGGATGCTGAGGACACCATCTTGTAACACTTCTCATTCAGCCTGTGTAAGGGCTGTCACAAGGGCCAGGGGAGGTGGCCTGCAGCATGCAGTGACACACAGCTTTGTCTGTCTCTCCCCGACAGCAGCTACCTCTCAGAATAATCCGCAAACATCAAGTTTGGAGTCTTGAACCATAAAGGCACAAACAATAGTGCTTTATCATCATCTGGGCTCTCTCTGTGAAGCCGCCTTTTGCATTTTAAATCAACACAAGTTGCTTGGGAGGGGGTGCGAGGGCTGCTTCAGGCCTCCAAGTACCTTAAAGTTTGCGGTAGCCAACAAGAAGAACAAAACTCCTTTGAAAGCCGGGCAGATGTCTGGCCTGGTGATTTATAGACTGAAAACATGGCTATTGGAGCCTGGCTGATGAATTGTGATTGCAGTACAAGGAGTGGTGCAGACTGAAATGGAGGTCAGCTTTGGAGGGGGAGGTTAGGGGCTGGGGCAGGGGCACCTCTGAAAGGGCAGTGCTTTTTCTTGGGGCCGGCAGTGATGACTGATGAGGTTTATACATTTTTGTCTTTGTTTAAAAGCCACCTGTTTGACAGTGTTGGGGCTGAGCAAAGGCCTCACATGCTGTTCCTGTGCATACGGACTGTGTGTCTATGTAATAGAAATATGGAAAGGATTGTTGGAATAGCAGCCCTGACCAGAACACAAGTATTGCCTTGTTCAGAAGGACAGAAGTATGGTGACACTCAGGATATCACTGTGCACTAATAACAGCAAAGAAGGTACAGCTGTAGAATGGACAAAATCAGAATTAGGGTTTGAACAAGATCTCTGTAGGAGAAGGCAGTAAAAGACCTAACAGAGGTGTGCTAGAGCCCAGCTGCTGACCCCAGCATTGAACACAGATGTCTGTGGGGTGCTGAGTGCCACCAGAAATGGCACTGTCACAGATGTACAGTAGGACTGTCGAAAGGGGAGCCCAGGTATTCCCAGACAGAGTGGCTGGCACAGCTCTTCTAACCAGTTGGAAGGGCACAAGAAGAGCTGTGGGCTTTTCACAGCTGTTTTTAGCATGTATGAAGACCTTGCAGAGGGACATTTTAGGAAAGAGCATTTGATCAAGTGCATTCATGGTTAAATTAAATGGAAAGGCAACAGAAGGGATGATATAACTCAGATTTTGCTTCCAAAAGGAGGGAGCTTGATAAGCAGGGCTGTATATAGACTCAGCAGTGCTGGCAGGGTGCTCAGTGGAATTGGGACATGCGTGCAGACTCTGACCTCTCTGAATTTAGGCCTAGCCTAGGAGAATGGACTACTAAAAGCAGGTTCACTGAAGAGCTCATGGACTCGTAGACTTGAAATCTTGCTTGTGAAAGTACAATAATTGTCTGCAATTCGTATTTGCAGCAAGGGGGAAACTGGCAGAAAAAAGGCTGTAAATATAACTTTGTAAAGAACTGCTTCAAGGTGGTGTTAGAAGTAATACAGGAGTGAGGAAGAGCATCAGAAGACTTCACTCCTGATGGCTGGAAGGGACAGAAATAAAGTAAAAGCTGGCAAAAGCCAAGTTCAATTAGATGTTGCAAAGGAAAATTAGCAAATACTGAACAGTGTCACTGACAAAGAATTAGTGAGGAAACAAGGAAAGAATTATGAGGACTGACATCCAGGGAGATGAAGGAAGCAGAAGGATTGAGGTAGGAACCACATGAATATATGTATTACCTCTATCAGGGCAATATGATGAATGTGAGGGAAAGGGTGGCTTACAGTGAGAAGTTCACAGAAAAAGAAAATGTCTGGGTCAGCACTGAAAGGCAAAAGCTGTTGAAGTTAATGCAGTAGGTGTGAGAGCCCAAGAGATTTCTGTTCCACTTTGAGCCAATTAAGCTGCAAGTCCAGAGGAGAAGGTCCCCAATAAATCCATCAGGTTCCACAGGATTAGCTTGTAGTGGACATAATGCCTCTTTTTCCCTTCTTTTTTTTGGGGGGATGGGAGCAAGCCAAGGAAAATAATCCTGTCAAATTCAGACCTCTTAAACTAACCTCAGAGGTACTATTCAGAACTTCAGAGCAAAGTTGAAATGAAAGAATAATTAAATCCTGAAAGCAAACACAACATGGATTTACCAAAGGCAGGTTACAAAAACTAATTTAGTATCTTTTTTTGATTGAAAGAAAAATCATTCTTGGGACAGAGGAAGCGTAGCAGTCCCGTCTGTCAGAAGTTCAGTTAAGCATGCAATCCTGTGCCATGTGAGATATTATTAGTTAAGCTTCAGAAGCCACGGTTTGGTGCAACACCTGTACATGAATAGTTTCTCTAAGGGAGAACACAAAAAGCAGCGCTGAATGGACAGCTGGGAGTTCCTCTGCAGGAGGTCATGTTTAGTGTTTGCTTTAATGATTTTTGGCACAGAAGGCAATGGTGTGCAAGTGGAATTTGTGATGAGACAAAACCAGGTGTGGTCAATACAAGGGAGGATCAAAATACCATCCAGGAAGGCCATGAGCACCTTGAGAACAGGAGTGAACTGGGTGGCATGAAACCTAAGAGTATGAATGGAAGGTCATGCTGTTTGGGGCAATAACAAACATTTTGACTCTGATCTGGGATAGCATTATTTGGCAATGGCAGAGAAGGAAAGTGCTTAGATAGGTACAAGTAAACCACACGATAATGCAGGCTGCCAGCCTGTTACTGGGAAAAAAAAGACAAATACAGCTCTGGAAAGACTAGAGGAAAAGACTTCTTGTAGAGTGAGGGAATTGCCTCTGTATGAGGCACTGGTGAGCTTTTTTTTCTGGTTCATGAGAAGTAAATCTGGAGTAAATAGGGACAGAGGGAGCTACTGTAATTCTGGGAGATTTCCCAGTTTTCATGGTGTAAATGAGCAGCCTGTTTCGGTAGAAGAAAGACATGGCTTGTTTAACCTGGTAAAATGAAGACTGAAAAGAGAGACAGTTTTTCTGTGTGTGTGTATTAAGAGTAAGCAGGAGCAAAAACAGCTGTTTGAAATTTAAAGTTGGTGTGAGAATGACTGGGCATAAAGGCGCTGTGAGTAAATCCCCTGAAGATGAGACGATGAGGGTGCCTAGCCATCCCTTTTGCTTCAGTACTTGTGGATCCCAAGGGGGTTCAAGCAGAGTGGGGCAGTCTGATCATGAAAATTAAGCAGCTCTGGAGACAAGGCAGTGAAGGTTAAAGACGAAGATAAATTAGCACTGGTGGAGACTGAAAACCGACTGCTGCCAGTGGAGTAGCACTCCTTGCTCTGCTGTGGTTTCCGTGCAAGTTTTTGGGGAGGAGTACTGCTGGGTGCAGAAATAACAGAATTGAGAAAACTCTTTCTATACCACTTGCTGTTTTTCTTGAATGCATTCCTCATTGACTTCACTCTCTCTAATTTAGCCTTCTTGTATTTTAATTGCAGCATGCTTGATAAGACTAATGTGGTCTGAAGCTGAGGCATTCCCCGATTGTAATTGATTACAGACGGGGAGCTTACCTTCCTCCTGGGCTGGTTTCTGAAACATTTGCTTAGGCTTAAAATATTCTACTTGGCTTCCCTTGAAGCGACAGATGATGTTTTGTGCTTCTTTGTGGAATTGTCAAGATAAAAAGGATAGGTGGTTTGGGGCTGCTGCATTTGCATAACCCTGAAAGGTGGCTTTAACTGATGATAAATTTTCATCTAATAACTGTGACCAAGCGCTCAGAGCCACTGCCACCTCCCTGGGATGAGCAGCCATAACAGTGCATGTGCTTGCAGAGTAATCTGCTCCCTCTGCTTCTCTCTCCACTGGAAAGAACAAACATCCACTACTCAGAGAGAGACCCAAAGCACAGGAAATCCTAGCCTGATCCCCAGAGAATAAGAAGGGGTCTGGAGCCTCCTGGGATGTTCCTGTTGGAACTCTCAAAGTTCATTACTCCAACCATGGGCTCAGGCAAGCAGCCTGTTTGATTCCACAAGTGGAAGCTGCTTTGGATGTGAGCAGCAGAGGAGGGAGAGGGCAGAGCCATTCTGCCAGGTTGCAGCAGTGGTGATGATGTTCAGGGATGGGAAGGTGGAGGTGGCAGTGAATGCTCCAAACTGCTCCATCACTGTCTTTGAGGTGCAGATTCACAAGAAAAGAGCTGGAGTTTTCTGCTGGTACTGTGTGCTATTTAAAGTGTATAATCAGGGTGCTATTTGAGGTGTATACACCCTGAAACCTTCTGGGGTTTAGGGTGTATTTTGTTGCCTTTTCCTGTCGGAGCAGTGGGACTGAGGTGCCTGCCTTCCTGTCAGTTTTGAGAAAACTGCTCTGGCTCTTGTCCCCACTGCTGCTGTTAGTGCTGGAATGCAACTTCCTTCGTCTGATCAGCCCTGTCTGTCAGTGGGGTGAGTGAGTCCCTCTCCTGTAATCAGTAACCGGAGCTGGTGTTGAAGACATGCCTCATCCCTCCTGCCCATGCTGCTGTCGGGCGATGGGGGAGCAGCACTGCACTGAGCGCCCTGACAGTGCTCTTTGGGAGGGATGAAAGCCTGTTCTCACCAGGGAACCTCTTCCTCTGTGGGCTTACATTAGCCACAAAACATTAGAGCACTGATGCAGACATCACTAAGGTCCATGGATTAGGTGGGAGGCTGAATTGCCTTTCGTGTGACTTTCTACTTGTAAAAAGGAGTTAGTGCAGTGCCTGGGGTATAAAGCAGCCAGGATGCTGAACAACCACAGATCAGTAGGTCTTGCCAGCAGCTTTGCAGTGAGTGCTGGAGCCAGACCTAGCTGTAATGAGAGACTGCAATTGTATCACCCAGTTTTATTATCTACCTCCTGGACTTAAATTCCTGCTCCACTTGTACTTTTCACAAAGCAGATTTCCTCTTGCCATCAGATAAGGCACTTGCATGTGGTCTGAGGTGACGTTTTAGGTGGTTTGAGTTTTCCTGCAAGTGGCTGCCTCCCCAGTTCATTTGTACGAGAAACACAAACAGGTTGTCCTGGCCGAAACCAGCTGGCTTCTCATACTGTGTGATGAGGCTGAAACGTGTGGAGAGGGCTCAGTGTGCAGTGTGAGGTATCAGGCTCCTGCTGCTCCAGGCAGGTTTGAACAACAAGCCCAGCCAGATGCAAGGGAATGCACTGACTTGGTGTCCCAGCATGGCCTGTGTGCCAGCAGGCAGGTGCTGGCTGCCTGCGGGCAGGAACTCACCCGCACGCTCGGCTGCCTCTGCCGGGCTGAGCCTTCCTAGCAAGGGGCTGTGTTGGCAGAAGTGACACTGCTGCATGGCAAGTGCCAAGCCCGGGGCCCCCAGCTGACATGCCACATGTGGGACTGTTTCCAGCACATTGGGGGATCCTGGCTCTCTGGCTCCAAGGCACACTCAGCCCTGTTCTCCACACACACTCCCTGTTCTCACAGCTCTCTCTGTGCCGCCATCGTTCCCACTGCTGCTTTCTGGAACTGACGCTTTTTTCTTTTTACAAGCCTTTACAAGCCTTATTCCCAGTGCCACTTTTCAGTTTCTGCTTTTATGTTATGAAGCCAAGCACTGAGTTGTTTCTGGGCAGCATCTTTTCAGTTTAGTGATGGGGCCTTACGCATTTCCAGAGTCCCAAAGAGCACCAGCGCAGTTCTCCACGTGTAATCCTGTTCCCGGTGGTGTAGCCTTTGCAGCGTTCAGGTAACAGTGTCAGTGGAAGCAGAGGAAGGCAAAGACTTCTTTTGAACATAGGTTACAAGGTAACACGTGCCTGAAGTTTCTTTAGCAGCTTTAACTATTGTCATTCCTGTGCATTGAGGGGGTGGAAGTGGCTTGTAAATGCACAGTAGCAGCAAGAAAGATGTTTCCAAAATGTGCTGGAGATCTAGAGAGGGACTTTCAGTGCCTGGGACCTCTTGTCAGCCTGCTGTGTGCACGTCATGCCTGGGGCTGTCAGTGCCACACAGCAATCATGGCTGAGAGCTGCTTGTCCCAGACAGGGCAGGACAAGCAGGATGACAGGAGAGCCACATGCACGTTGTGCATGATGTATGCAACCAGAGCTTTGCAGGCAGGTGCCCACGGTTTTGCAGTGGGTAAATTGGATTTCGATACCTATGACAGAATGCTCTCAGCAGGCTCATGGGGCTGGGTGCTTTGGTGGTTTGAGGCCATTTCAGGGAAGCTCCTGTAGAGTGATTTTGTCATTGTCCAGATTGTATTTAGAGTTCAGGTTACCTGCTGACCAGAGCACTGTGCTGAAATCATGTACTGTGACTCTTGTCCTGTTGGGAGATTTTGGGGAAAGTTGCTTTTCCCTGTTCTGCCTTGGGCTCCATGGTGTGACAAACCACTTACTGCTTTCCTTAAGTGCTTCAATAGTCCCAGCACAGGGGAGTGATGGCAGATGCTGAGATCCCAGCTCAAGCCTGCTGCAGGGAACACATCTGGGTGGGCTGACACCAGCTATAGCAATCACTGCTCTGAAGTGCCTGCTGGGAGATGTGGCCATTTCACCCTTCACATTGTATTAGTGTAACTTTTAACATGTGATTTCCTCTTGATAGAGCTAGCAGAGGCAAGAGCTGGCTTTGATGGGGATGGTCTTGGGGTTTTTCAGCTGCACGCGCTCCCATGCATTGCCATGGCCTGGCAGGGAGCTGTATGTGTTGGGGGACATGTCCTGCCATTGTGTCCTCTGCCAGCTCTGTTCCCTGGCATACAGCATCACCAGTGCTGTGCTGTTGGGCTCTTGTGTGCAGCAGCTTGGGAGGGCACATCTGCCTAAGGGACCTGGATTGCCCAGATCTCAACATGCCAAAAAACTTCACCCAGCCCATGGGGAAACTTTCTTCCTCAGGTACATGGGTCTGACCCTGCTGACTGTGTCAGCTTTACATAAGAGAAGGTCCTTGGTGTGCAAGGGCTCTTCTGATCTACAGCAGGGTCTGTGTCTTTGGAAGAGTCTCCCAAGAATGAGGGACAGGAGCATGCTTGGCCAGGCTAGTTGCTGACCTCCTGTCTCTCTCATTTTCTTCCAGTCCTGGACGCACAACATCCAGCGAGAGAAGGAGTTTCTGAGGAAGCTGGTGAAAGCCCGAGTCATCACTGACCTAACCAGCGGGATCTGAGTGGCTGCAGCCACTGCCTCCAAGGGAGGAGACGAAGACACGGTGCAGCTCTGGGAGCAGGCACTGGCAGCCCCCTGCAAGAATCCCACCTCACTGAAGACACACAGAGATGCCCAGGTGCTCTGGGAAGACCCTCTTGCATTGCCAGTCTGCACGAGGGTTACAACTGCCACCTCCAGACCTAGAGCTGACAGGAGGTGGGCACGGGGCTGAGTGGACAGTTCTTGAACTCTGCATCACAGACAGATCTTCTGCATCCTGAATTAGACAGGAAAGACTCAGGAGAGAGAAGAAGGGTTTGTGAATAAAATTATTTGTGCCAAATGGGAGGTGATGCTGCCCCAAGGCAGCAATACCTGAATGTACAAAGTATGATTTTTTAAAAGACTGCTGGAACCATACTAGAAATACCAAGGTACAAGGCAAAGTCTGCTTGTGCACAGCCCTGCAAGAAACCTGGCCTCTTCATGCTCCATCTGCATTGTCACCAGCCTCAGACCTTTCCCCAGGAAAATAAATCCATCCAAAACTTCAGTGTCATTGGTGCTGCTACAATTCGAAGGGAGAATAATGGCTTCCTCTCATTCTTCACGTGGAGCTTCTGGATGGAGATGAGCATGGGTTTGTTTTTCTGCATTTTTCCTCGCTTCCTCCACAGAGGCAGCAACAGCAACAGCCACCGACTTGGCTGTGTTTTTCATAGCCATTTGCTCTGCCTCTGCCCTGACCCTGAGGTGCAGCAGAGAGCTGGTGGCTTTCTCTGCCTACAGCAGACCCTCCCCACCTTCCTGCCTGTCACGATGCAGAGGAGCCTTCCCTGTTGTGCTCAAGGCTTTCAGGCCTCTTGGTTTGTGCCTGCTGTGCAGGGCCCCCGTAGAGTCCGTGCAGACTGGTGTCACTGTTTCTGGACAGCATCTCGCTTTGGTTTCGTGTGGGAGGGGAGTAATTTGTTCTTTGGAACAAGGTCAGATCTTGAGCAGAGATCTCAAGCTTTACAGTTTGAGAGCAGACTGCTGAAGATGTTTGTTTTACGTTCCAGACTCGATCATGTTCTCTATTTAAGCGACGTGTGACCTCAGTGATGATGGAACCTGATGGGAACTCTCACCCTCTGCTCGGCCCCTGCTCACTCCATTTCCAAGCTCCTCCCGTGCTGCTCTAGCACTGCTGCTCCTCCTGCTCTCAGGAGCATGTCCTTCCTTTGCCGTCTTGGCCCCAAGATGCACTATTTGCACATTTGATTTGTATACGTATTTCGGAGGAGCTGGAATAAACTGAGCGACGTGGCCAAGTGCAAGGGCAGCAGGGTGGTCTCATCCACCTGAAGAGCGTGGGCAGAAGGGAGATTGCCAAGGGAATGAGCAGTTACAGTGGAAAGTGGCTCCCGTGCTCTCCTAGCCTGGAGCAGGCTGGACTGCACCCACAGGCACTGTCCCAGTACCTGGGTGTCAAGGCACCAGCACACAGCCAGCCAGTGCTGGGGTCAGTGGAGGGGGCTCCCAGAGGAATGTGGGTTGGGCTCATGGTCCTGGCACTGCATCTGACATAGCCCAAGGATTGCAGCCTGCCTTGCTCTGAACTGAAGTGGGAGCATGGCCCTGGCATGGGCAAGGAATGCTCAGAGCAGGGCTCTCATGGCTCCCCTGGACCGACTCTGCACCCACTGTCTTACGGGGGCCTGTGACTTTGGACCTGAGACCCTTGAGGGGGTGTGCAGGAGGGGCAGGCCGTGACCCAGGCGTGGGGCAGAGGAGCAAACTGCACAGAATGGTTTGAGACCAGGCTGCAGGCAGAGGCAGCTCCCAGGACATGGCACTGAGTGCTGCTTACAGACCGATGTGGGATGCATCCCTCGGGAGCCTCTCCTCCCTGGCGTGCCTGTAGCCAAGGAGCTTGCTCGGGGGCAAGTCCTGCCCAGCTTCTTGTTGTGGCTGCTGTTTCCCTTGTCATCTGGGAGCAGCTCAAAGATCCTGCTGCTTCTGGGCTGCAGAAGATATGCTGGGAGGCTCTCCTTCCCTTTACCCCTCCCATGTTCCATCCCCACTGCTCTGGCCTCCCAGCCAGGCAGTCCCTGTTCCCCCAGGGACATGCCTCCTGTCAGGATGCTCTGTGAGGTTTCCAACAGGTTTTTGAGCATATACTGTGGCAGATACTCCTTTGAAGTAACTCCCAGTTTGTTTTTCCTTCTTGAGGAGTCCATGGGACTGGATTTCCATGGCTCTCACCAGGCAACACTCCCTTTGCAGTTCCTGGGTGTCGGCCTGGACTAGGAGCCGTCATCTGTTGAGTCCCAGCCATGCTGGCAGTGGGGATGCTTGGTCTGGATCTGGCTGAAGTTGGGCTGGGGAAGGGTTGACACCCACACTCTCTCTGTCGCGGTGCTTTAACCAGCTGCCATGGGAGCCCTAGGGCAGGGATGGGTGATGGGCTGTATCCATGGGCTGCAGTGAGCTGAGATGGCAGAGTGGGCAGCTGCGTCCAGAAGGAGGAGAGGAGTGAAGAGCCTTTGGTGTCTGTGCTGGGCTCCTCTCCGCCCACTGGGGGAAGCACCCCCGTGGAGGCTGGTGATGGCATTAATTTGATTAAGACTGGTTTATTGAACACTGCAAAGCTACAGGGCACTTTTATCTTCCAACTCACTAGCTCCAGATACAAGGACACAGCATGGCCACTGCTCAGCCTTCCCTGTCATCCCAGCTCTCCACCACAGCCATGAACAGGATGGGAAGTTGACCCTACAGACCAGGGAGGTGACTCCAAGCCCATCCCTCCATGTTGACAAGGGTCTCCAGGCAGAAGTGTCCAAGTTGAATAGATGAGTGCATGGCCCAGAGTGACTGTGGAGGGTCAGGACTATCTGCATGTAGAGGGAAAGAGCGTTTGGGGGCCAAGGCTCTCCTCTAGCTCACTGACACCACAGAGGAGCCCATGGCCAGGTGATGTGGCTCCAGCTCCAGGAGCAGTGCTCAGCACTGGGTTTTGCTCCTGGGTGCCATTCTTTTGGCTGCCTCCCCACATGCACCTGCAGCCACCTCCCGGCCTTGAAACGCTGCAGTCCTGCCAGCTCGGAGCAGCACACGCGGGTCAGAGCAGGGTCAGTGGGACGGATGTGAGTATTGGCCTCTCCCTCGCAGTGACTCACCTTGTCAAATCAGAAGGGAGAGCCCAGGGGAATTCTCCACAGCCTAAATATAGAGCGGGGTTGCCTGGTGCCTCTGATGCGCTGCGGTGAAGAAAGGCCATTCGGGTGGCGGGGAACCTGCCTAGACAGAGCCCAGGGAAACACAGGGAGGTTGGGGGCCAGCGACCACAGTGGCTTTTGCTCCAACTAGTGCAGAGAGCAGGTATGGAGAGCTGCAGGCAACCTGCATGTGCTGCTCTTGAGGACAGGAGCTGCCAGAGAGCTGCTGCTGCTGTGCTGGCCACACCATGAGCTGCTTGTGCATTTGTGCACAATGCAGTGCCCACCACATTGACATTGGGCTCCCATCACCAGCTCACCCTGTTAGGCCTGGCCATGCTGTGGCCTCAAGCTCACATGTGCCAGTGGGAAGCACCACGGCCAGGCAGCACGAGGCAACAGCGGGATGCAGCCCAACATTACTCATCCCAGCATCTCTGGGCTTCCAGTATTTCCTTTCCTTGGAGGGAAAGTGGAGAGGCCCTGCCCAGCCATGCTCTGCTACCCCTCAGTGTGGGCATTGCTGGGAGTGGGGGAAGGTGTCACGACAGGGCTGTCTGTGTCAAATGGGTGCAGCTGGACTGAGTACAGGCAGAACTGGACACAGGCAAGGGCTTCCAGAGTGTTTGGCAGGGAGGCAGCCACCACACCAAGCTCCATGGGCACCAACACGGTGTGCTCTCGGTCCGAGCGTGTCACTCGCAGTGTTAGAGACATGTCCTTCGGTACAGGAGCCCCTTTGGGGCCTCTGCCCAGCCCCTCTGGGCACTGGCTCCTTGCACAGCCTGCACGGGGTCTCGAAAAGGCCAGTGCATTCGCCGGTACTGTACCAAGCCCAGATGCAAGAACTCAATGAGTTTTTTAAATTAGTTTTAGTTTCTGCATTTTTTTTTAATTTCCCCTCTAGGCAGGGAGGGCAAGAGTCTTGCAGGCTCCTCCAAGCCGGCTTATGTCACATCAATTCAGTCATATCACAGAAGCAATAAAGCTATCAAACAAGCTTGGCTGGCGTCTTTCTTCTGCTGCCTTGGGCCTTTTTTACGGGAGGCAGAGGGATTCCCCTGGTTGGGCTGTCCCCTGCCTGGTTTCACTGCTGAGTCCTCCAGGACAGTAATCCAGCTGCTGGGAGCTGCAGCTGACCAATGCCACTGGCCTGGTGCTGGGGACAGGAGAGGGCTGTGCTCCTCCTTTCAGGTGACTTGAGGGGTGAGAGAGGGGATTGTGGGTTGGGTTCATTTCACATTGGAAGGCACAGGCATCAGAGCTTGTCCTGCCTATGACAGGCCGCCTGTGACTCTGACTGCTCTCCTGGGGACTCCCTACCAGCAGGATGACTTCCTGCCAAGGGTCACAGCAGCAATCGGGCTGGGTGCGGCCCTGACAAAGGCAGGTGTCCAGCCAAGTGACCTTCTCACCGCAGTGTCCTGGAAAAGGAAATGGTTTAGGAAGCCAAGGACTGAGGCTGTGACCAGCTCTGACACCTGCCAAGTCCCAGCAGGAGGAGTGTAACCCCTTAGGCAAACCGTGGTGATGCCACCAGGCTCCCGGAGCCACAGGATATGTTGGGGACAGTTCCATCACTCGGAGAAATGGGAAGGCTACTTCCAGGTGAGTGATGGGTCTGCCGGACCTCCCAGCTCCTAAACAACAAGGGGTGGGTTGTTGCAAGCACCAGTGGGGCACCAGAGAAGCAACTGCCCAGCCTGCCCTGATGTGTTGTTGCAGGTTCCAAGCAGATGCTGGAGCTGCTCAAATCCACCTTCCACCCCTCCTCTCTTCCCAGCATTTAAAGAGCAGGGCCGCCACTGCCATCGGGCTGGGCCAGCCCCAGGGATGGCCCAATGCCCTGTCCTGGCCTTGGAAGGGCTGAGGAGGAAGAGAGCACAGAGCCTGGGACCAGGGCACACAAGGACGTTCACGTCAGCTGAGACAAGGAGACTTGTTCAGAGATATCCCTGAAAGAGCCACATCACTGCTGAGATGGGACGCCTGTATCACAGCTCTCTCCCACATATGTTTTGTCACACCCAGCCATGGCCTCGGACAGCAGTCACGGCATGCTCAGTCCTGCCATCTCGCTGGTCTGCGTCACCCCCATCCTGCCACATGCAAGGGTGGCACCTTCAGGGACAGATGTCACATCAGGCCCTGGCTCTGCAGGGCTTGTTCCAGACCAGACAAGGCACTTGGGGGCACCCCGGCCCCAGGGGTGCAGGAGCACGGGCTGACATGGGCAGTGCCCTGGGAGGTACCAAGCCAGGCGGTGCCAGCAGCAGTCAGGGAGCAGGTCACCCCTCTGTCTGGAGACTGGTGGGGCTGGAACCCTGCCCTGCACCCCAGTACCCTGTGCAGCCTGACTCATGCTCAGCACTCCCCAGGGCAGAGCCAATACTCATGGGAGCCCAAGACGGGAGAGCAGTGCTGGGACTGGGGCACAGAGCTGGGACATGCCATCCCCTGCCACCATGACTGTGTGGGGGGACAGGGAGGAGGTGCTGCTGGTAGGACATTAGTGGGGCTGACAGCAGCAGCAGGCTTATGTCTCCCAGGATGAGAAGAAAGGGCAGAGGAGGGAGCCAGTGGCTCCAGGTGTCTGGAGTAGCAGCCTTGAAGAGGGCACACCTGGAAGAGAGCAGAGGCCAGGCTTTGCACCACCACCCCTTTCACAGGACTGGGGACACTGTGGACTCACCTGTATGGGGTCCCCTGGATACCCTGTGCCATGCCCCACATAGCCCCCTGCATACCACCAGCATTGCATCCTCAGAACTTCCTCACTGTGTCCTGGGGACATGAGGACCTGCCCAACCTATAGGGAAGGTGGGAGGAGATGAGGTAACCCCTCTGCTGAGCCAGCACCTGAGGCTGTCTCCAAGCCCTGAGGGTTATCAGTGGGGGAGGCAGCCCTTCCCTTCCTTTCACTGGCAGCCCTCTCTTCCTGGGCAGCTTGCCTAGCATGGGCAGGGCTGTGGCCAGTCCCAGCTCCATGGGGACAGCCTGGCAACCTGGAACAGGACATGCCACTTACATTGAAATTTTCCAAGCAAGCAACTGCATGAGTCTGCAGTCCTGCAAAGCAGAGGATCCTGTTCCCTGTCACTTGCCCCAAGCTATTTCTCTACCTCAGGGATGCTCCAGGGCCTCCAAACCCTGCTGGGCCAAGGCATCCAAGGGCATCACCTCTGATGCCCATGAGAACATCTCAGATGGGAGCAGCCTCAGGCCACGGCCGTGGAGCAGTGAGGTCCCACGGCAGAGCCCATGCTCCCACGCAGTCCCACCAGCAGTCAGGGAGCCATCCATTGCCACAGACTAGGCCAAGATGCTTGTGCCAGGACAGGAGTGGGGGTGAAAGCGGGGGGAGCCGGGGCCACGCGGTGCCGCTCCAGGGCAAGGGAAGCAGCAGCTCTGGGCCGCGTGCCACCTCCGCTGTCCCTGCTCGCGGTGGCAGGGACGGCTTAGTGGGCGCCGCCTGTGCCCGCACACTCCCTGGCAGGTGATGTCGCAGGAGGACGCGGGGGTTGTCACCCCCGCGCTGGATAATCCGAGGAGATGAGAGCAGGCGAGGCGGCGGCTCTGCAGGTGGCTGCAGGCACGGCCATCCGTCCCTTCTGCGGGACCGCGGGGCCCGGGCTGCCGGGCGGCGGGGAGGAAGTCAAAGCCACGCGGGTGGCCCGGGGTCGGGGCGAACTGGGGACCGGCGTGCCGCCGTGGCACAGCCGGCGACCGAGCCGCTGGCCCTGCTCCAGCAGGGGAGTTGCATAAGCCCGGGGAGTTGCGCCGAGGCGGCGGAGCGCCGCCGGGGCAGGTGACACGGCCGGCGGCACCGCGGGGCGCGCAGCCCGCCCGGGAGCCCTTGGACCCCGCAGCCATGAGGGCCTGTCCCGGGGCCCTCGCCTGGCTCGGGGCGCGTCCCGGCGATCAGCTCCGGCCAGGGGAGCACGTGTGAAGCGGGGCCGAGCGGAGGCGGCCCCGGGATTTGGCACGTTCGCAAGGAGCACTCGAGAGCCCCGGCATGGACGCGGAGGGCCCCGGGCAGTGACGTAAGGACTCGCACGGGCTCGGCTCGACTCGCCAGCCGGCCCCCATGTCCCCGGGGCCAGCGGCGGCCCCGGCGGAGGGAGGCAGGGCGACGGCAGAGGTAAGGAGCCCGGTGGCGGGCAGCCCAGCCGAGGAGGACCGGGGCGCGGGGCGCG
>VZTH01005176.1:0-61186 GCA_013397815.1 Aleadryas rufinucha
TATATCTATTGGTCCCTCACATACATGAATGTTACTTCCTTCTGATGTATGAAATCTCTCCATTTATGATTGTATCGCCCAAACTTCTGAAAAGTTGAAAATTATTAATTACAAATTATTTACTATTTTGACTCTGTTTTGAAGAGCTTTCTGAAATTCACTGTTGAAAAATAGTGTTTAATTCTGACTCCTACATGTCCAGAGAATGTTGGACAGAAACTTGGTGCTGCCAAAAAGCAGTAGAGCAGTAGGCTGGAAAAACACAAGTATGGAGTTGTCAGCTATGCCTCACTGTTTTCAGTTAGCCTTTCATCTTTTGAGCTGAGGCAAAAATAGTACAATGTCATGTTAGTGTCTGAAAGGGAGAGCATGAGGGCAGCTAGGCAGTGCAGTGCTGGCAACCCCGATTTTGGCTTTGCTTGGTGTTTTTAATGATTAAATGACAGTTTATGTTATTGCTGTTTACCAGTTTTTTTAAATCTATGCAATGATAATATGATTATTATGTAATGCAATTGTGTGTAAGTAGATTAAAACCAAATAATAATAATAAATGCCTTGTTTGTGAAAGAAAACACAGCCCTATTATAGCTTTGCACTATTCAATTTATACTTAGCTAAGAGATTTTTAAATGTTCATTGTTTGTATTTTGGATGTTCCTTCATTTTTTTCAGAGGTGAACATGATGTTTCTGAATCCTCAAGCACAAAGAGAGAAAAATTGAAAAACAGAATAGACAATTTGTAATCTCATTCACACATATTGGTGTCTTTCAGATGGCAATATAATCTGGAAGAAATTAGATATAATTTATTTGTTTGAATTGTGTTTTGGTGAGTAAAATTTTATAACAATTCACAAAGAGAACAATTTGCTGAAAAAGACTTTTTTCCTGCATAATAAGTGATGTCGGTGTAACTCAAGTCACACCAACAAAGTGCTTATATAGCTTGGGTTATAAGATTTCTATGTAACCTTAATATCAATATAACCCAAATCATGACCTTTTATCAATGTGACTTAAAGAATATCAATATAACCTTAAACATAACTTTTTATACTTATGTAGTCTGAATCATAGCTTTTACTTATATAGCCTGAATCATAGCTTCTACACCTATAACTTGATGCTTATAACTTTTGATACCCATATAATCTAATATGAATAACTTTTTATACAATGTAATAGCTAGTATGTAGCTAACTAGTTGCTTATGTGCAGCATAAAGAAAGAAAAAAAAAAGAAGAAAGAGATAACTTAGCAGGTGTATAGCTTTAGAGATAAGTAAGTATAGTACTAATGAGACACTGGCAAGCCAAAGCCAATTATCCACAAAACAAAGAATTTAGACCGGTTAAGACCAGACGGACCGAAGAGCATCACAACTGCGCATGCCTTGAAGACAAAGTTGAAAAGTTCAAGTGCGAAGAAGACTTTAGAAGCCTTCATCAAAGACCCCCGAAGACCCCCGAATTGGGGAGGTGCAGGTGCAGTGCAAAGAATTATCTAATACCCATGAGATTATGCTATGTAAATTAGTTCCGGCGCGTGTGTGATGATGCTGTAATGACACAGCAACCTTTAGCGAAATTTTACTGTATAAATATGGCACCGCACTTGACAAGGGTGGGTGAGTTAGGAGGAGATATCCCCCTCACCACCAGCGCTGCAATAAACAAATACCTGCTCTATAGACATCGGTCTATGGGGATTTATTTCCAGTCTATCTTTCGGGCATCATAAGGATCAACAGCATGGGAATATTAACATGAAAAAATTGAATTCTTAGTAAAATTTTGAAGGGACCTTCCATAATGGCCTTTTCAGTTTCTATCACTTTTTTATCTATCTTAAAATAGGTTTGCAATATTTCATGCGTAGTTTCTTGTTAATGGACCATGTATAGAGTATGTGCTAAGTTTAAGGTGTATTTGCACATAAGATAATATGAAAAACAGAGTATCTCCATTGTAGTGCTGAAAAAGTAACATAACTATAGCAGGAAAGCCTTGCTCATTGCGCTATTCTCAATCATACATTTTGAGATTTGTAAAAGGAGTTTCTGTGCTTGTTTTCTGTGACAGGTTTACCTTTTATGATCTGTACCACCTCTCTGCCAAACCTTGGCAGGACACCCTGCTTAATGCTTCATCATCTGCTTGCACAGTATGCACACAGACAATACGGAAATGTGCAGTTTACATGACTACGAGAGTTGCTGTGAAACTCAGTGCAGAAGCATTGTAAATATCAAAAGCATGTGTATGCTGAATTAGATAAGAATCATTGAGATAACCAATTCAGAGGACAAATCATGACATAGGCTTTCCTTCCTCAACTGCATCACCTTCAGCACAAAATCTGCCAATAATCCTTTTTGTCATAAGCACAGCAATTGCTGTATTCTAGTGAAGCGTTGGCTGGGTGCATTTGGGACATGACAGCCCTTGATTCTGCGATGATTTTCAAGGACCAATCAAACAGTGATCACTAGTAACCCTCCTCCCCCACCCCCAAATTACTGATATAAGTGCAAATTTATTATACCTTTTAAATATTTAAGTTTGCATTCTCTAAGATAATCTTGCACCAAAAACATAGTGATATTCTCAATTAGCTTAATTGGTGTAGATTCACAGCAGTGAAGAAACTCTAGAGACAAAACAATAGAAAACAGTATAAATATCTAAAAATTTGTCACAATACTTCAAATACTCCAGATTGACACTATCTTTGCTTTGTCACTGAGCTGATGGAATTAGCATGCAAATCACATTAAATTGAAATGCCTTCATGGATATTTTTCAAAAGCCTCAGTGAGCTTTCTAACTCAGTTAAATATCAGTGCTGCTTTCATGCGTAGATCAGGTACCTCACAGTTCTGACCTCTGACCATGCACTGGCTCAGTCTGAGATTATAAAAAGTCACCCTTGGGGGAACCATTTGACCATAAAAACAAAGCAAATCAAGCAAGTGAAGGAAAGTTTTGCAAATATGGTGCTCTGCTGCTGAGTGCAGTCTTTGGAGAGAAGTACTTAGTGCAGATGTGAATGGTTTTCTAGACTCTTCCATTGTGCAAGGGAAAGAGAAAGGGCTGAATATCAGGGTTTGTCTGTTGTAAATCCCTCTTTTCAGTTTTGATATGAGCCTGTGTTTGTATCCTGTGTCACCAACAAATTTGTGGGAGGAACTAACTAACCATTTATCACTGACAATGGCACAATTAGAAATGTAAGTGCTTTAAATGCCTTTGCATGTGAGGTATCCTTTATCCTCTGAAAGAAAATACCTTTTCTCCTCCATTGTGGTTTTAGATGGATTAGCAATAACCAAATAGCATTAATGAACTCATTTCAAGACCACTAAAGTGCCCTCAAACTGGTAGTATTTTCTTTTCAATGGAGAGGACCTTTTTTTTTTTTAACTTTAGGGTATGTAAATACACAATCATATTCACTTCTTCTGGCTGACCTCTGCAGGCTGCCAGGGAATCCTGCCCCAGTGCAGATGGCACAACTTCCTGCCTTCTTCTGGAATGACCTGGGTCTTTCCAGAGCTGTTTCTCACACTTTTTTCCCCTCATCCCTCGTTGCTCTAGAGGCATTTTTTGCCCTTTCTGAAACACACTTTCCCTGAGGCACACTCTGGGGTGGCTGTGGGACTCAGCTGTGCCCTGCAGTGGGTTGGTTGGAGCTGGCTGAAATGACCTGCTCCTGGCATGGGGCAGCTCCCATCTCTCTTGCAGCACCCTGGTATCTGGGCAGGGACAGCCAGAGCAGAGGTATTCTTACAGCAGCAGAACATCAGCTTACGTTCTATTCTGTGATTCTTCTGAAAAAAACAGCACTGAGAAAGGAATCTGCCATTTCAATCACGGCCACAGATGGCAGGCTGGGAGCAACCGAAGGTGAGGTACCCGTGCTCTCCACTTTGGCTGTGCTCACGGCACCCTGTGAAGTTTCCCTCAGGCTTTGCATGGTGTGAGTTTTAGCTGAAGGACACTGAAACACAGAAATCTTTCAGGGTTAAAAGAGATGCTGGATCAGGAGAGCATGGGCATCACTGCTGTGAGCTCGAGTGTGGGGAGGACATCCCTCAGTGAGGGCACAGGTCTCTGCTCCAGGATGTGAGAACACCAGTGCGTAGTGCTGAGCTCTGAAATGCTATCCTCAGCCTTGGCTGCGTGCAGCCTGGGCATCTACTGTGGTCAGCAATTTTTAAGCCATACATGGCTACAATGCCTGGTAATTGTTTCTTGAGCTTGAAGCATCTTTATAAAAAGATTAAAAAAATCCCACTGATTACATGACCTCCAGAAGCCTTGAAAAAAGAGATTTTCTTACCTACTCTTTTTACTCTCTTTTATTTGACAGACTGATGACTCATTTATCTATCAGCAAAACTACAACATCTTAAAAAAATTTAAAAAATAAAAAAATCCATATGAAGTGCTATGCCTTATTATGGCAGTTAATAAGAAGCTGATAACACTTAAGAACAATAAATGGTAGAAACATTCATATTTCAAATTGGAATATTAAAGCAAAGACTGTTTTCAGTTATGGTTTACTGAAGTGGTGTACATCTTCATTTCATAAAACTCGAGTTTAGACTCAGGTAGCTGTGGTGGTTTGAAATGGACTGACAGCAGGTCTTGGCTTGCAGGGCTTCTGGTAGTGAGATAAAGACCAGGAGGTGTTGAGAAATTAGAAGATGAACAATTCCTGTTGCCTTTCTTCTTGTTGTTTAAAAATGTGGGAAGTTCTGTGCATGATGATGACAGTAATATTGAGAGTATAAAAGGAAGCTCTCAAAAGTCAAGGCATTGCTAAGTTGTCCACTATGATGGTGTGCCCACCACCTTCTCCCCCTCTATTTCTTTCCTGCTTGAGTACTAGATAACAGTGGTGGTCTGACTGGCTGTCTCTGGCTTAAGCTGGATTCTGGGAAGATACAGAACACAATAGTTAGGGCCATAAGCCTTGCTGAAGAGCTGAGGGCTATTTGAGCATGTGCCAACCAAACTACGGCTGGTACGTGAATGTGACTATAAGGAAATCATCCATAAATAGTGGACAGCCCAGGGCCTGCTGAACTCTTGTGCATGGCAGAGGGCTGCACGCCAGGATCTTCCCTTGAACTGGGACACCTCTCAAGGTTACTGCTTTAGGCTGAGGCAGGTACTCAGTAAGTGAATTGGGAATAAGTGTGCTGAAACTTTGAAATCTCTTCTAAGTGATATAAAGGATTGATTGTACACACATAATCCCTTAGACATAAACAACTGGCTAAATCTGGGCTAGGTATGGATCCAGCATACCTTAAACTTCATCAAAAAGGTGTTTGGAGAGTGGTGGGGGGGGTCCTTTCTCACCCTCAGGACTTGACAGAAGGATCTCCCTGGCAGTTTTGTCTGACCCTTGTCTCTAGAGTAAATAATGAAGTGTACCTTGCCATTGAATCTTATTGAACCTCTGAGACATTTACTATTCAGCTTTGTTAAACTGCTGTTTTATATCAATAAACTTATTGTTCCTTCTCTCTCACAAGTGAAGTGCGTCACTCCATCCGCGACACCCACGCCGTATGAATGTATGCATCCTCACAGGGACTCTTAGGAACTCTTGTACAATTTTTCTCACAACAACCCAGCTCATTGACAGCATAGTAAGTGAAGACCTTGTGGAGTAATTCAAGGTCTTACATACACAGATTTAGGATTTAATCAGGATGTATGACGTGGCTACAAAAAGAAATACTTTCAAATGCTGTCTTTGAAACAGGTTCCTTCTTTTGGATTTTGGAACTATTAGATTCTTTGATAGAAGCTAAGCAGTCTCTTCCTGTTTCAGTTCTTATGGATAAACTCTATTTAAAAGGATTTTAATATTTCAATTATTACAATTAGTATTATAATAGATATTATAAAATACTTTATATTATTATTATTTATACTTTTTTTTAATGCTGTATATAATCATGTATGCATAACATATATAACCAAACTGTAGCTATGGTGAATAAACTGTCCATATAAATCTGAATGTGTATGTAAATGAGAACAGTTAATACTGAAATGTAATTGTAAGAATAGGCAGATGACACAGGATTGCCATTAGCTTACACTGGAAGTCTTTTTATCACATGTCTCCAACTAAACTCCTATTTCTTTCCATTTTGTTTGCACAGAAAATGCAAGTGTACCTGTAAAGTGCTCACTACTATGTAAACTCAGTGGCAGTGGGAATTCCAATAAGCATTGTATATGTATGTTTCTGTTTTCATATCTGTAGCTAGGTGTTCTCTATTACTGTCTCTTCTTTTGAGAGCTTGGCGCAGAAAGATTTGTTGTATGTTAAATTACAAATGACACTGTGCTTTGGATTTTATTGGTAGATTATGAAATGACAGGTACCTACATATAACCTTCTCTCACTTTGTCTGCTTTTACTTTTGAGATTTTTCCTGGGGATGGTAAATTAAAGATTGATCTGAGAGTCCTATGATAGAAGAAAAATGAGTTCTGGTGTTTTAAGTGAGTTAGAGAAAAAGAGGCAATGAAAAACTATTAGAACTCAGAATTACAAATAAATGAATGTGAAAGAATTCCTCTAGTCTTTCTGCTGATGGATCCTCCTATCGCCATCAAATAATTGGCTTGGATGGGTTCAATAGTTGAAATGGATTGGGTGGTGGTGCTCTGTACAATGTCAGTCTATTTGGAGCACAATGCTGACTAGGAATGCAAATTTTTGCCCCACAATAACTTCCTGACTACTGTCACTGACTGAGCTTTCTGCCCCTACATTAGTGCATACAGCATCAAAGTAGTTGATTCAGCACAGATAAGGATGTGAAAGTCACCAGCACTATGTGCACTCCACATTGTTCATTAGCTGGCTCATCATCTATCAAAGTAGATAAAGTGTGGCATGAGAAAAAAAGTCTCTGGTTTTATAAACCTTTTACATAGATTAAATAATAGAAATGGTCTCCATCAGTGGTCATTTTGCTAAGTAACTTTCTAAAAGTCCTGAAATAAAGTCAGAAATGAAATATTATTTTTCCATTGATATCAATGAATATGATGTTTGCAACAACCGTGACAACCTTATTATTCTTTTAAAGCTCTGAGGTACCTTGACCCTCCTTGTGAGACAGGGAAGAAAACAGGGAGTCCTGGATCTGTCTCTATCTGGCAGTGGAACATGTAGAATTCAGGATCCGTAAAATTGAATGGTGTCTGTTTGGAAAAATCATTAAAGAAAATTTGAAATAGTTGGGTTTTTGGTATGCAGAATTACTCAGAGAGCTTGTTGTCCTGCTGCAGTATTTCACTTTTGTTGTGCAGACACTTTTCGTGTTGCTGCAAAAAAATTATGAACTACCTTTGTCACACTAAGTAATTGTGACTGGTTGAAATTCAGAATTCTCTAACTCAATTTTACCAATACAAACCAAAACTAAACTTTAAATAAAATATTCTTCTATTTCATTTTTGTAATTCTGAATTAAGAGAAACTTATATTGTTTGTATAGTACATAAACTATTTAATACTTAATATTTATATTGTTATCTAGTGACTTACTTTACATACAATAGAATTGAAATTAAAGAAAAGTAAAAAAAACCCCCAACCAATCAAAAACCTCCTTTTTCAATAGAAGGAGCAGAAAGTGGGAAATTGTGAATAAGAGCAGGTGCTCAACTCTAAATAACAATTACAACTGCATCCTGAGCTTAAGCCTTTGAAATTATGCATCATGATGCTTATTTCTTTTATACTAGAAAAACATTAAATTTAAAATGTCTTTTTAAAAAATATTAAATATCTTTAAAATACTGTATTCCCTTACTTGTTTAGTCTTTTGACATGGTCATATTGAGATTATCCTTCTGAAAATGAGCACAAACTCTCTGAAGATATTTTGAGAATGTATTTGCAGTTTTTGGGAAACATATCAAGTGTGTGATTTGTTGTCCAGGTGTACCAACTTGCTGTTTCCTCTCCCTCTCTTTTATGCTCCTTTTTCTTTTAAAGATTGTCTCTTTAATAATTTGGATAGAAGAAGTCTGTGGTATGGTTCAGTTGTGAAAGGAGTGGCAACAATATCTTCATACATTTATAAAAAGGCCTGAATTAGCACAAAGGAAGTGGAAAACTTATAGCTCGAGACCTGTACTGAAATGATGATTTCCTGAGAGGATTCATTACCAGTACTAGTCAGTTCTTTGTACTTTGGAGAGAGAAAGCCCTCCACTAATAACAATAAAAAAGAAATCACTGGAAGTTTTTTATGCTATTTTATTCTGGCAATTTTTTTCCTCTCATTCTGAAGCAGTACATCCTGCACTATGTGCACTCCACAGTGTTCATTAGCTGGCTCATCATCTATCAATAATAGATTTTTGGTTTTTTCAGACACCTAAAAGAAACTGCAGAAATCAATCTACATAACTACAAAATCATAAATAATTGAGTTGGAGCAGAGCTCAACCATCTGTCTACCAGTAGCTTACTTAATTTCAAGATGCTGCTTGGAAGATATTTCTGTGTAGTTTACAAACAAATTATTGTACTTGATTTGAGGGTGTCAGTTGTAGTCTCAGCCTGAAAAATCAATGACATGGGGGGCACTTACTATGTGGGAGCCTGGCAATGTCACAATTTGAATTCTGGAGGGCAGAACAGAGTTCTGTTTGCTATTACTTTGGATGAAAAGGGCTGAGACATTAGCTGAATTCAGGGATGTATTACCAACAGCTAGAAGGCAGATAGGGTATGAGGGTTTGAAAGGAAAGAAGAGTAGGTTACATTTGGAGAAGCAGAGAGGCACAGAGAGGAAAAAAATGCTGAAGTTGATGTTCAAACTGATAGTGGCACACCTTTAAATGGAACTATTGAGAAGACCAGCTGTAAATATTAGGGTTGAATTGCATTGTGCAATAAGAAAAAAAAAGAAAAAGAAAAAGAAAAAGAAAAAGAAAAAGAAAAAGAAAAAGCAAAAGAAAAAGAAAAAGAAAGTCATCCTGCATGTATCTAGTAACAGCTGTGAAACCTCAAATCAAAAATCTGAAACAGTTGCTCTATGTTATGGTAGGAACTGATCATCTTGTTTAACTTCCTATCTGAGCAATCATTCCTGCATTGCTGTCACTCTTAGTTCAATTACATTTAATTGATTAAAAGAGTTTATCAACCAAAATCAAATCCAGAAAGAAATTTGCATACTATTAGGTGAGAGGCTCTGTTGACACATTTCCAAGTACAAAAGAATTTATGAATTTTATAAGCCCTTAAATGCCTTGGGAATAATTCTTTATTATGACTGAAATAAAAGTGAATTCCATGGTAACGTGCTGCAGTATAAGCAAACCATTTTTAGTGTTTTTTTTTTATTCTTTGCACTATTATTTAACAATATCACTTGATCACATAGCTTACCTAATGTGCTGAAGGTTGAGCCTCAAAATAAGAAGTATTTTTTAACTGATAAGCTACAAGCATAATATACACATAAAAAGCAATTACAATATATGCAAAAAAGAGCAAACCTCAAATTTGGAGATTCAAAGCCAGGACAAACAAGACTTGAGCAGTATTCTACTCAAGGAGGTACAGACAAGAGTTTCACTATCTTGCAGCTTTAAGCAGCAGTAAAGGAAGTCTGGAGTGGTCAGAAAGTAGTAAAATACTAATAATGTAGGTGGAGTTCATAGAAAGCTAAAATGAATTTCAAATGGAGTACTTTTTGTGTGTGTGTGTGTGACATTTGTGTGTATGACTTGAAAGAAGGATTATTAAATCAAAAAGTCTTTTTGGCACTTGAGCTGTTGAGGCTGATGTTAAAGATGCGTCTTGTCCAGTAGGAGTGGAAGAATGATGAAAAGTATAAAAATGGAGATGTTTTCTACATTTTATTTTATTCTGTATCTTTTAAATTATGGCAGATTTTTTAAAAATTCAAATTGGTTGTCTCAGTCTTTCCAGCCCATGTGCCCTAGGCCCAAAAATTAGATTGCTTTAATACGTGGTATGATGGTTGCAGGTACTGACAGACACCACAAGAAGGGAAAGAAGTTTGACTTGCTTATAGTCTATCCTTGTGAAGTGTGAATTAAATTTATTGCTTTTTCTGTATTTGTTTCACAACCTTTACCAAGTAACTAACAGTAGAGATGTATTGTCCTTTGTAAGCGAATGTTAGTTACGCCCCCACTGCCTTGGGGCTGCACATGGAGCGCAGACCTAATCCTATGGTGAAAAAAGAACACAGTCTGGCTATGTCATGCCTTTGTGTTCATGTGGCTACTTGGCTTCTCCTTACTGCAGAGCACAGACAGGGCCTGCTTGTATTTGTGTGGAGAATTTTGCCTAGGTACATTCTCTCTCTTCGGTGGCTTATATGTGAAATCTATATATCATTTCTTCATAAAAGGTTACTCTGAGGAAAGAGGAAGTGCATATTGTGAGGTGTCAGACTTGGTCACTGCTACCAAGATTGCCCCCAGTCAGTTTTTTCTTGAGAGGATGTGAAGCTGAAAAGGCCATTTGCCCTTCTCAGATTGTCAGTTATCTCTGTCAAGAAGTTACCATCAATGCCCTCCAAAAACCTCCTGGGAACAACCAAGATCTCCAGCTCCTCCTGCTTGTTTCTCTCGCTGTTTTTGTTGGTGTACAGGCACTTCAGAGAGGCACCCTGTTGTGCTGATTTCCTAGGAAAGGCAAGAGGATTTTCCCCACAATGCTGTAGGCATAGCCATACTTAGGTGGACATGCTTGAGGTGGGCTCATTTTAGTCCTGTGCTGCTGATTACGAGGACTGTTTTGTCTGATAAACCCCAGACAGCTTTGGCTTGCCCATCTGCTCCACCACTCCCTCACTTGATTGCTGACTGTCGTTTTGCACCCCTCTTGGTCTTAGTTTATAGCAAAGATGCTTTTGCCCCATTTAGTCAGAAATAACTTGAAATAATTTTACTGCTGTGTCTGGAAAAAATATGGATTTGAAACAAAAATATACTATTTTAGAATTTTTTCAGCATTAATAATATGAAATTAAATACTGGATAAAGATTTAAATGATACATTCAAAAAATAAATAGTGTCACTTAAAATACCTTTTGAAGATCAGTAGTTTGGTTCTCAAAGATTTTGATGGGATGGGGAAAGGATGAGCATATGAAAAAGTTCTGAGATCTAAATATTGAAAACATGTTTTTGTGTCTGTGCACATTGTGTCAGCATGCACAGCTGTGTAGGTTCTCTTCAAAAAGTGTTTGTATTTTTTTTTTTGTTGATTCATTTCATTATTACTTGATTTCATCATGAAACCACTGCCTCATTTTCTTCCCACCTCATTTTCTTTCTTCTTCCATGCATGAACTGTTTTCAGTTGTATGCACAAAAGACACAATATATATAACACTCGTCTGTTATGCATCATCCTAACTGAGGTGTTAAGTGGTTACTAAGGCTCTCGAAAACAGTCACACCCTGCCAAGCTTTTTGCAGTCAAATTTTGAAGATACTAAGGATGAGAAAGCATGACCTAAATTTGAATAATGTGTCTAAAATAGTATAGTGTTATGCATATTTAATAACTGCAATTGAGGTCCTTGCAGCAGCATTGAAAGCTGTGCTTAGCTCCCAGTATAGGTAACAGAAAGATCATTTAAATTTTAACAACTCTCACATGTGCTGCAGAAGCTTGAGTAACCATCTATTTTATTTGGCTGAATTGAAGCTGTGTCTCACAACTTATTTATGTACACATTTCTTTCTTTGTCTTAAATCTTTTACCTAATAAAATTTAATTTTTTCAGTTAATGTGTCACGCAAAATATTAATTCTCTCATACTCATTATTTGTGCCTTTCATTGATCAGTAGAATCACAAAATGGTTTGGGCTGCAAGGGATCTTTAAAGATCCCTTAAAAGTTAAACTCCCCTGTCATGGACATGGATGTCTTTAACTAGATCAAAAACCTGTCTATATCTTTCACATCTGTCCTCTCCCTGTTTGGTAATCTTGAGTCTTCTTTTTTCAGTCCAGGTGTATAACACCTTCCTTCACAGACCACATTCTGAAACTTCATTCATTCTTGTCCACACTTCACTTTTTCATCACTATACCTTCTCTAGATATAAATATTAATTATTACTGTATAGTCAGAGGAGGGAATGATACTATTGATGTTACTTCTGCAAGTTAAATTTTAAAAATCTAGAGAAGTTAAATGTTTTAAATGCTGTTAAGTTTGTAATCAATGTAACAAAACTACTGTGAATATTTTAAATATATAAACCTTGCTATAATGTCTGAAGTTCTAAAATAAACTTCATGTTAATCACTTATTAATTATATTAATCTGATTTTTAGTGCTGGAGTCATGGATTTGACAACATCTGAGATGACATTAGGAGAGCATTAGTGAGACTAATTATTGTTTTATGTATGTGCTTGGCAGGGATGCAAGAGAAAATGCAGCAAAAGCAGTTTGGTACTGCCTCAGAGCAGCCCTCGAGGTACTGCACTGTCCCAGTTACCTCTGTGTGAACTGCAGAGGGACTGAGGCAGGGCCATCCTGGTGCTGTACCCTCAGTCAGGCTTCAGGGCAAGGCCAGAGAGAGCTCAGCCCTGTATTTCAAAAGAATTTCAAAATGGATTTCAATAGATTTCAACAGTGTGGCTTACTGCTTTGCCAGCGTGAAGAAAACTTGCTGTGGGTATGAGTGAGTTGTTCTGGTGCAGTAATCTTCTAGGGTTATTGGTTTGACAGCAACAATATTCAGTAGTAACAAACTATGGAATTACTGTGTGTTTTCTATCTTTTGGCACCTGGTTTATCTCTTAATTTCTGTGCCTCTGAGAGCTATCAAAGGACATGCACGTGCTGCTTTTTTTTTGGTAAGCAATTACAGTTTTATGATCTGGTTTGGAATATATAGTCCTTGGAATAACTTGGACCCTAGAATAAAGTCTAGATTCCTCATTTTGCTATGCATACTGTGGAACAAATTCTGATTCACACTTTCCCGTTGGATGCTACAGCTCCTTTAGATGCTTTAGAGCACACAGTGGGGATGGTCTCACAGGATAATAAGCCTAAGTGCCATAACAAAAAAAGGAAATGAAGCAAACCATAACTGCCTCCTTCTGTGGGTCAAATTGATCTCGTAATCATTCCTAATGAACTTTCTATGTCTGGGGATTTCTTGCATGTATTTTATTTGGAAAGTTAAATGTGCAAGTAATTACTGTGTGGATTCACAAAAATAAGAAAATTTCTACAATTTTAAGTCTATGGTTTGATAAAAAGTCTAAAACGAATACAATATTCCAACATCTCCAAGAAAGCCCTTTTGCGTCAAAATTTTTTAACACATGTCCACAACTACTTGGGTATGGAGAATGGACTACTGCTTAGGAATGAATGTCAGAGTCGACTTTCAGTGACATTTTAGAACTAATTCCTAAAGTTAAGCCAAGGTTTAAGTTCACATCTGGGAGTTTACAAATGTTACCAAGGGCAAAACCAACTCAGAATGGAACCTGATCACCTCCTGATTGCTGTGTTTTAAGCCCAGCTGGAAATTAAACACCATGCAGCTACTTGCTCAACCCACGTCTCTCTGCCCCCTCACCATGGTGGAATGGGGAGGAGAATCTAAGTAAAACTTGTAGTTTGACGTAAGAACAGTTTAATAATTTAAAATAAAATACAACAATAATGGTAAATGATAATAACAATGATAAAAGTATAATAAAAAAGGAAAAACAATTGATGCACAATGCAATTGGTCATCACCTGCTGACTGATGCCAGACCCCCCTTCCTGAACCCAGACTGGCCATATTTCCAAATAACTCCCCCAGTTTATATGCCAGACATGATTTTCTATGGTGTGGAATGTCCCTTTGTTCAGTTCGGGCCACCTGTCCCAGCTGTGCTCCCTCCCAGTTTCTTGTGTATCCCTCACTGGCAAGGCACGAGACAAGAAAAAAGTCCTTGACTTGGGATAAACACAACTTAGCAAAAAACCGAAACATCATTGTGTTATCAACACCATTCTCATTCTGAATCCAAAACACAGCAGTGTAACAGCTACTGAGAAGAAATTAACTCTACCTAGCTGAAACTGGGACACTGATGCAAAAATCTTCAATTCAGTTTGCATTAGGCTGCAGGGTATACACTGGGTATTAATATGTTCAAGACTGTTCCTGAACCAAGTGTATCATGAATGTCCTGATATCAGACTATCTGTGCTGGATATATAGCATTCAGAGATTAAATATTTTTATTACTTCTACCCATTTCTACCACCTTAGAAGTCACTGCTGTCTGCAGTCTAATCTCAGCAGAGTTAGTCAGAATTTACAGTCTGCAGCCTCTTTGGTCAGCATCTTTTTATATTAACTCTTAACTTGCAACAGTAGTTTTTAGGTTAATAGAGCTATGAAATATTTGAGATAAATACTAGAAACACCATGGTCACTCTGGTGGAGACTGTTTTAGAGTGAGGAATGATTAAAATTTAATGTCTGTGTTTGTCAGAATTTGTCATTTTTGTCATAACAATTAGATCTCGGGTCCTTGACGTTATAAGATTTCCCTAGACACCACATTTAGAACATGTACAAAAGGAGATTTTTGATATGTAAATAAAAATTTCTTTTGAAATAGGGTTTAAGTGCTTTTACCTAAGTGATGTATTCTGGATGAAGGATTTTGGGAGGTCTTGCCAAATGTTATGAGACAGTCAATATTTTTATAAATGCATTTTTCACTATTAGACTTCGAAGATCCTATATAATTATCTTTAAGTGGGATTATGTACAAAGGAATAAATCCTGGTAAGAGTGTATATGATGACCATAAACTAAAATGCGAATCTACACAGTTTCAAAGGAGATGAAAAGATAATGAACATGGATCTTTCCTTTGCCCTCCTTGTGATTCCCTCCTCCCTTTCTGCTTTGTCTAACACATAAAAGCCATTTAAAACAATTTCAGTGTACAAGTTATTCCATATGTTTCTCTTGAAACATGATGTACTGCAACAAGATGTGATAGGGTAATGATGGAACACAGAGGCAGACAGTAAACAAATATGTCTCTAAACATTCTCCTTCAGAATAATGAACTTCTCCGTGAAGTTTAACACATTAAATGCATTCAAGACATCAACATCCAACATGTTAAGTTAATTGTAAGGGGGGACCACACAGAAACACAGTTTTGTGGTTTTGTATATAGAATGCAACCTCTTTAATTTAATTTCTGGAACTTTATAAATAGTTTCGCTTTCGATAGAAAAAGAGGGCATCTGCTGTGACAGTCATGAAATAGTTAATATTTAGAAGCCCAGTGTCTAGTGATGCTAGTATTTATTCCCAAAATATCAAAGGAAATGCCTTCACTGACTACAGTAGGCTTTGATTCATGTCTCTGAGAAGACATACGGTGGGAAAAAATGTCAGGACTCCGCAGCTTTCTGGAACTGAAAGAAACTCCAGTCTGTTTTAAAATCCGAATGCTTTAATTTTATCTAGCATTACAATGCTCCAGCGCATCGGAAGTGTTTAGAAAGTTTTTCATTTAATGTTTGTTTCCTTAGTTGTCTCTCACATTTCTCAGCCACTGGAGGTTACAGTGACTTGCCAAAGGTCAGTTGGTAGCAAAGTGGAGAAGAAAATCAAGGATTCTAAAGTCCTCATTATGTGACTCCTGTGCTTTATGAAGCTTGTTGTGTTTTTTCTAAAGTCCAGAGGAATCTTATCACTCATGATGTGTGTAAGTATTTTACTTTTCTCCGACCTCATTTGAAATGATTTAGAAGAACAGAATTAGGGTTTTCTGTATTTGTAGACAACATCTGCAGCCCCTCAATTTTTGCAGATAAAGACTAGTTGTGTGATGTATTACCTCTTTTCAGTCAAAAGTAGGAATCTGTGGTTTCTGCTTGGAAGGTGTAGGTGCTTGCAGACTACCTCTATTTATTATATTTTAATTTATTAGTGTGGTGATCTCTTTCAGCATAATCACTCTATATAGGAAAATATGGCTTTTTTTTTAGTAAGAGTCCCATTTCTTCTAGCAATTTTTCATATCTAATATATTTGCAATATGAGACAGGTCATTCTAAATGCTTCTTAGCACAGCTACAGGATTAACTAAAGTAGTGTTTCAGTTGTTAAACCTGGTTACTTTCCATCCTTTTAACTGGTAAAACAGATAAACTCATGATGGAAGAAGTCTCTTTCAAAAGACTTGTGATTTTTCAAGTGAGAAATGGATTTATTGCAATCAAGCTTTTCTGTTCTGAAAGTAACTTTCTATGAAAATTGCTCTCATTCAAGCCACCAGTTTGAACCAACTGGATCTGTTACAGAGATTCTGACTTTTCCAATTATTCCAATTAACCAACTGCACGTCAGTGGAGAGATTTGAGAATGAGTTGAGAATGTCTTGTCCACCCCTATGGCTGACAGAAAGATGGGTATGGCATTCAAATTTCCAATGCACATTGTGTCATATATACTGCTTACTGTACCAAATAACTAGAATGAGTTTGTCCTTCTGGAAGAATAATATTTGGCCAAAAAAATAGCATTCCACAATTCTTTCCTGCAGTGTTTTGCCTATTTTTTTTTCTAGAGCAAAAAATAATTTCACAAATGAAATTGTGTGTTTTAATTCTGGCTTCTTTTGGTTTTATGGTTTTTAATTTTAATTTGCTCAAATCCATTTTCAGTTTTTGGTTCTTAAGTTACAGTGTGTCTGATTTTAAATAGTTCTAATCTCATTGCTTATATATAATAGTATGTGAATATCAAAACTTGTTTATAACAAAAGAATATCTCATTTCCCAGTCATGGATCAGATAGAATAAAGAAATGGTTTTATAGCCATTGTTCACAATTTTCAAAGCTCACATATTTTGAATCTGTTAATGACTGTTGCTCTACTTTTTTTTTGTGGTGCAAATGTGATTTGACAATAAAGACATAGAATATTTCTAATCAAAAGGAAAATGACTGCAAAGGAAAATAGAATGTAGATACTGTAAATGTCAAACTGTGACTAAATTGGACAAATACAGAACATCTAGACCTGATTTGCTTTAAAATGTCTAAATCATGAGAATTCAAAAGCTCTAGTGTTTTGATGGCAAGGTAGCCTTTTCTGCTTTCTTTATTCCAAAGGAAATTAAAGCATGGTTGGTTTTTCTGTGAAAATATGAATTAATAAGACAAATTCATGTTCTTAAAAACAGAGGAAAATTAAATAAGACTGAGGCACATAGCCCATTTTAATTTCCTTAATTCCTTCAGACCAAATCCAGTGGAATGATAGAGCTGATGAAATTGCTACATACAACTGAAAGGAAGTATCAGAAAATGTGTTCTACTTTTCCTAATTATGCTGCAATCAGCCAAAATATAAATTAGGTAATGTCACATTGGAATGGGCTCCTATTTCATAAAGCACTGGAACATGCACACTCATCACTGTGTCACCCACTGTCTTTTGATATGTCAGTTTACTTGTTTTTAATGAGTTAGGTATTTAGTTACTTCCATTTTCTTAGAAAATTTCAGCCTTAATGTTTACCAACTGTTTAAATGCTTTTATAAATAAGCCTTTACTGAAATTGCTCCCGAATCATTACATGGCAGAGGATCCTTGTAGAAATACAGCAATGTAGAGTGGGAGTGAGAATAAACTATTTTTTTATGCCCTTTTTCAATGGGTGGAGAAAGAAATCAGGTAAATTTAATTATAAGCATGAAGACAAGAAGTCAGTCTGTGTGTGTTTGAGGTGGGCATACAATGGAATTAGGCGTGGACTGGTGTTACTGCTCTTTAGCAGTGATTTCTTTTAAGAAAACTACTGTGAAAGCCTGCCTTGATCAAAGAGTATGGCTAACTTAGCTTTCATTTGTAAATAAGGAACTTTCATTTCTGTTTTGCCCATTCATTGTGTAGAATCAAAAACCCTTATCAAAATTCTGACTAACTCTCTTCTTCCAAATAACTGCCAAAGGAAGCAATGGGCTACATTCTATTAATCAAGTTATTTTTGCTATGACTTAAGTAAATTTTAGAAGAATGCCAGGATTTTTTGAATGCCATAGAAACATTTCCTCTGTCTTAGGGAAATAAGATTTTAAATTCATCTTAGACTCTGGCTGATACAGTTAGAATCATATACAGGAATAACTCTGGGGATGCTGAGAAATTATAAATAAAATAGTGGCAATTTTGACATCCTTTGCAAAATACCATTCCTTAATTAAATCTTATAATTTTGTTTCATAGCAAATACTTATGTTTTGTTTGGGTGTTTTTCCACAGTCAAATTAAAATACATTTTAAAACTGTAAAAACCAACGCAGAAACGCCCCCCCCTTTATTTCCACATAAATTCACCCCAATGTTTTTTGTTTTTAAATGCATGTAGAACTTATTTTTTTATTACTCCTTGCTGAATAAGAAGACCTATGACCTATTTATCTTAAATCTTCTAATGTTCTGATTGATGAGAAGCTTGACTAATCTGTATAGTCAATAAGAGACGAAAAAACTTGCTTGACACGTAGAAATACATAATTTTTGTCACTGAAGGGCAGGCTAATATTTGCATACATTGCTTGTCTTACATAAACCTATAGTTTGCACTACAGTTCCTGAATTGCTGCTAGCAAGAGCTGTATGAAATAATTTTGCTTTTCAGCATGAAAATTAGTACTCGAGCGTGTGTGATCTTCTCAAGAGGAATAAAAAGATGATCAGGCCTGGAGCTTCTGCTGGCTCGAAGGAGAGATTATGATAAGATTTTTAGTAAGGAGGGAAAATGTACTGGTGTTTTTGGAATGCTGGTAGCTAAATTTTTATGGAAAAAAGGTTTAAATGATCTGTTTCGTTTATTTCAGTACTCTTGATATGTTTTTGGAGGGGAGATTTTTTTTTTTTGTTGGAGTTTTGTTTGTTTGTTTGTTTTTTGTTTTTTTTTTTTGCATAGGGAATGTATGATTGTATTTTCTGTGGACTTTATCCATTAATTATCTGTATTGTTCACTTGGCAGATCAGTAGTTGAGTATTTAATTTGTTTTCATTTCCTTTGCATTGTTCTTTAAGTGAAAATGGGGGAATTCAACATTCTTTAAGAACTGACATAGCCAGAACATCCACAACTGTCTATTTTCTATCTATTCAAATTAGATAAGAAGAAAATATTTGTTTTCAAGTAAGTTGTGTAACAGAGGGTGAACAGACTACTGTGAAACTAATCCATCTGTCATATAATGCTACATTACTGTATTACATCAACAGCCCATTTTTTTAAATGCCAAATAGAATTGATACTGAAAGCTTTCCATACTGTAATATGATTAAGAACATTTTTTTTGGTACAAGAGCATGGTTTAAAAGTCACTAGTAAAAATTTATTTTGATGGTAGCAGTTTTACTTCCGTATTTAATGGAATTTAATGCCTCAGAGCAATTTGAAGGAGCAAGACAACTAGAAATGTAGTTTTTATATAGTGTCTTTGTTCTCTAGGTGCTGAAATATTAGCAGATCAGCTTACCTCCTTCAGTCTTCCCCTGCCATAGGGCAGAGAGCAATGCAGAAATCACCAAATGACTTAGGCTTTATCTTCTGCATGTGTTAGTGAAACATTGGTATAGGGTTCCGAGAGAGATTGTGGATGATCTGTCCCTGGACACATTCCAGGATGGGGCTCTGAGCATCTGCTCTGGTTGAAAATGCCCCTGCTCATTGCAGGGGGTTTGAATGAGATGAGCTTTGGAAGTTTCTTCCAACCCAAGCTATTCTATGATTCCATGGTTCCAGAGTTCTGTGGTGCTATGACAGATGTTCCTCCTTGCAGTTTCTTTGTGAATGGAGAAGTAATCCTGTGATTTATCATCTTTTAATAGCTTGCTTATCAGCAATTGTCTAGAACATGTTACTGAACCTTAAAATATAGGCAGGGTCATTTTTATTTACAATTCAATTTAAATTGTTATTCCATGGAAAATTAGCAGATCATCTTGTCTCCTTCAGTCTTCCCTTGCCACAGGGCAGAGAGCAATGCAGAAATCACCAAAGCATCACATTGTTTGCCCTAAAATGTTATTTCTGTCAATGTAATTTGAAACATTTCTTGTAATTACTTTTTCGCTAATCAGTATTTGAAGGATAATGATATTGCACTTTTTAAAAAAGGTTTCATCCTTGGTCAACAGTAGCTGCTTCTCAAATGATCTGCTGCTGTGATGTGGCTTTGTAATGTTTGGGATCATCTGACAAGCGAGGAAAAGAGATTCCAACCAGACAAATTTAGATTTAAAACCATTAGTAACAGATGACATAAGAAAGATCTACCAATTTAGAGAAAAACCATCTGGTTTTGCAGACTTTAGAATTAAATGACAATATTTTGGAGTAAATCTAAGTGTTCTCCAGAGGAACATCACTTTTTTGTTAGGTGGATGAATATATCATAACTCTGTTATAGCTAAGACTTTTTTGAATGTTTTTTGTGAAGGCAAAATGTGCTATTGGCTACATTTTACTTTTGTATCTGAGTTCCCTATGCATAAACTAACTTAGTTCCTTAATTTCCATCTCCTACACAAATGTCTGCATCTGTTTTCTTCTTTTAAATCCCAGCCTGTGTACTGACCAGAATCTGTTCTTTCTTAATTTTTTTTTTTCCTATTGAATTTTGGCATTTTACTTTTCTTCTTTTTTGGAAAAAAAACCATTTGGACCACTTTTGTAATACTGTTTTGAAAGGTCCATTTGGGATCTCAGAGATCAGGTTTCCAGTTGAACTTCTCTGTTTCTGAAGTACATAGGAGACTTCATTTTTAATGTCAGGACCATCATATCACGGATGATCAGTACAACTCAGGAAACACCTTGGCCTTGAAAGACTGTATTTTTAAAAATATGTATTTTGCCTAAGAAATAATATTTGGATCTCTGGTAGCACAGTTTAGAAGATCAAATCTTGGCTTGACAGTTTAATAAAAATTATTTACAGGTTTAGCTGATTTAAAAATGTATATTTTATTCTGAATGAAGTATTCTTGCAGAAATCTATTAATATAAATTCTTTCTTTCACCAAGATCTCCTTCATCAAGTTGTGTTTTCTTCTCAAGTGCCCATAGTGATGCTTCCCTTTCCTCTGTCATTCCAACCAAAAAGTTTAATGCATGTGATACAAATAATTATTTTACTGAAAGCAGAAATGCAATTTCCAAAATTATCACTGACTCAGGTGGTTTTGAAATTTCACCATCTGGATGTGTTTTTTAAGTCGTTTGGGTAAGCTTTCCCTGGTTCGGTTGTGCAACAGTAGCATTCAAGGTTTGAGAAATTTGTATTTTTAATTGATTTTAATTAATAGTTTCTAAGTTCCAAGAAAAACAGGTAAATAAAATGAAGTGCTTTTCTTTATCTAACTGGAATTTAAACATGAGAACCGTTTAGTTAAAGTAGTAATTTTTGCATATGTGCATAGCCTTTTATATTTTCTGTATCTGATTGTGACATTTACTAAATATAGAAAATGCTTCTTGGCTAGGAAAGGCTGGAGTAAAAATAAATTATGACGTATTAATACTATGAAACAATTTAAAAGCATATTTGAATTATTTTGCAAGTGGTTAATTAAAAAAAAAAAGTTTTTTTTCTCACTTAATATGTTTTTTGTTGTTTGAAATTGCATTTTCATGAAGGCCAGGGGGCTGGAATTGTCAACTACCTGATTTTTCATAGACTTAGTATAGCATTTTCTATAACCTTTTCTTGATTTCAAAGCTGAATCAATGTGATATATTCCTCCAAAGCTATATGTATTTTCTGTAATGCCAGTTGAGTAGTTTTTAGCAACTACTTCAGTCTGCTCTTCACAGTCCATCTATATAACATTAATATACATTCAGTGAACTGGATGTATGTCTTATATATCCAGAGGTAGGATTCTTAGGTGAGACAAAAATTTATCTAATTGAAAAAAGTGTGAGTAATAGCCCTTGCAGTGTTATAGATTTGTTGACAGTGTTCTGACATGCTGAGTTCTCGAAAAAATTGATAGAAATAGACTTGCACTATTTTTCTAAATTAGAATAAAGAAGAACTTTATTTTCTGGGGGGCGGGGCAGGGTGGAATACAGTATTATGTAAGTGTTTTCAGATCAACTTATCCAAAGAAATCACAGTGAAAAATAACTGTAGAATGAAGGTGGAAACAGAAGTTTACTGGGAGATCTTCTGTTTACCCCATGTATGAAGCAGAGAAAAAGAGTGATGCATCAAACCATGAGATGAACACCAGTAGTCCTGTGGAGTAAAGATAGTGACTTTTTGGCATAAATTGCTACCTACAGAATGTACTATATGGTATTGTCAAGATTTTCCATTCAATATTGTACAGTTTCATGTGAAGGCGATTAACACTTATTCAATCCTTACCTAGGGATCACTGACAACTCTAGCTTCCCAACAGGCCACAGGATTACAGGTTAATGACAGGAGTTCAAAATATCCTTTTAAGTTGTCCTTCTTTCAAGAGTATTGAAATAGATATATGAAAAGCACAAGAACTACTTGTATGATTTGTGTTAAACTACAAGCACCTTTTAATGAGATGCCTGTTTTGATGATGCAGCACTTTAGTTACATGAATAAGACAAGATCATGCTTAAAATTATCATTCAGACTCACAGTTTTAAATCAGCAAAGTGTGCAGAGCCTGTCTTACTGATGCAAGTTCAGTGATGAGCATACAGGGTTGATACTAAGGAAAAGCCCAGTGGGACTGTTCATTTAATTAGGCCTCAAAAGTAATTGCACGGAACTGGCATCAATTTTCAAATAAATTCAGAATAGCCTAAATTATTCTTAATAAATGACAAAGGTTTGCCCTGCACTCATTTAATATAAGCACGGGCTTAGTATACATAGTACCACTCGTGTTTTACAGCCAATCTGAAACATTACCTATTTGTTGAATTGAAACAATATGGATAAATAGGGGAAAATAAATTTGAATCTTAATTAGAAATTCACACTGACAACTACAAATGAAGCCATAAGAGTAATGACAGATACTGGTTCAATATAGACCTTTGTGAAGCCAGAACATCTTTTGCTCTCCACAAAAACTCTATTTAAGGACAGAGTATAAAGTGTTTGCTCATACCAGTGTCTTCACAGACAGAAGAAAAGAAACATGAGACAGAGGTGCCAGCATCATAGGTACATGTAGAAAATTAGGCTCTTCAAACTATCTCCAGTGCATCTACTTAATTTAATATGGTTGGAAACTTTTGTATTGGTTTGTAGTTTCATTTTATGATGTCAAATAATTATTTCAGCAACTAGAGGCTCTGAAAAGAATGAGACCAGTCATTCTTGTATTCTTTTAATTAAGTTATTCTATAATTTAATGTTCATCAGAGAGTACTTAGGGCTGTTTCCTGTCTTGGTAGACCAGAGATGCAATATTGCTGTCTTAGAAAAACTTCTGACTGGCTGCTTTTATATCAGCAAGCTCAGAGAGTTCGTGCATGACTGTCATTAACAGTTTGGTTAGTCTTGCATGTTTCAAGCAATCTTTCAGCACTCTATTTTAGTCAAAAATCTAAATGTACTTTTCTGAACTTCTGAATATTTTAAACTTGTTTTTTTTCCCAAGTAGGAATAAAGAGTTGAAATAATCCAATTCTGCATTAAATGGAAAAACCATCTTGTTTCTACATATTTGATTTAGGAAAAGAATTGTCAACATTCTTAAACTGAGAGTGTTTATTTTACTTGGTGATTGCCTCATACACTGGATAAACTGAAGATCTGCCATTAACCTTCTATCTCCACCACCACAGTTATTTCTTATTGATTTGATCTGGCAATCAGTTTGCCTCTGTCTGTGCTTGTCAGTGAAGCAGTCAGAAATTAAATGGTCCTTCCCTTGTAAGGAAGCTTGTATCTGTCTCCTACCCTGCAAGTTTTGTTCAGCCCACGTTGCTGTATGTACATCTCTGCACTGGGACAGGCTCAGGAAAACCTCCTGCACCTTCTGGCCAGCTGCACTAATGACCTTGGACTCTGTAAACTGTTAAAGTAGGGAGGGGAGAAAATGTCTAAGGAAACATATTGCATACTGTAAGAAATATACTGCAACTGTTTGTACTTTGTAACAAGTTTGGATGAGGTTTGTAGTGAGTCCCACTGGGCTATTCCACCCCTGCATTTGTGTAAAAGGAGAAAAAAGATTTCAGCAAAATTAAGAGAGCTGTAATGTGGGTGGACCCCAGTACACTCAATGTAAGAGCAATCCCCGTTCTGATGTATGATAACTGAGTACAAAATTATGCTTATTTCATTTTGGTATTCCTGAGTATACTCTTAATTCCCTGGCACTGAGTTTATTTTATTTTTTAAGAACAGAAATCAAATTAAGACATCTATATATGTCTAAGTAGGCCAAAGCTTCAAGTTTTTAGCATGTGTCTCTTGAACTAACTTAATTCCAGATGAACGACTTTTTCTAGTATCCTTGTATCTAGTGATCACCTTTACATGGAGTTGATTTAGACTCATTTTTAATGGAAGAAAAAACTCGTCCTGCACTAACAAACGTTTTGTTTTTCCCTTTTGTTGTTTGAATTAATTAAAAAAGCCCAACGAACAAAAACCCAAACCAAAACCATTTCTTAAGACGCAGTAATGCTGAATCTTAAGTTCAGCTTGATAATTTTTGCAAGATGTGCAGATGAGCAGCAATGAAATTCTTATTTAGATGTAGAAGTTTAAAGATCAAGGTCTCCCCCCACAAACCACATGGCACGGTGACACTGAGGAACCATAAAAATTCTGCTCTTAGAAGCTGTATTCATTTCGCCTAGCTGTAAGTAGCTAAAGGATGCTGCCCCTGGTGTGTTGACAAGACCTCCATTGGTTCTGCTCCTGGGATAAGCTGGGCATGCTTGCATACCTAGCTCCCAGTATGTTCAGAGCAGTTAGTTGTCATTATTCAATGGCTCCTGTATCCTGTAGCCCTTCTATTACAGGATCTTTTATCTGCTTTCTTTTTACTTTAGATGAGATGCATTGTCACTGTTGTCATAGAGTTAAGCTTTGAAATAGATTTCACAGAGTCCTTACATGTCAAGATGAAGACTGCAAATTATCTTCACAAGGAGACAAGTGAAGTTTTAAATACTAATATGATAAGTTTGTTCTGAGTTGCCTATGCATCAGAAGTTTACTGAGTTTTTGTCAGGGTTAGAATTACCTCACTGGTAAAAAAATGGCATATTTTTTGATGAAGACATTTATTTAGAAAGCCTTCTGCAGAATCTGTGCTGCACTGGAGCTTCTTTCTAGCTATACTTTCCCAGTTAATGATGTATAATGACTGAAATCTAAAAGATATGGTTACACAACTTCCTCTTCTTGAACATATTGAGCTTCATTTGCAGAGTGATCAGGAGGCAACTTATTTGTGGGTTTGTTTGAATTATTTGAGAATGTTTAGAACTGAAAAGGATCCCACAGCAAGACGAGAGCCAGACAGGTTTAGCCAGGTATGAACATATGCATAGAAAACAGTCTAATTCTGAGGTGAAATGAAAAAGCTTCTATTTCACTTTTGAGCATTGGGTCAGGTGACTCAAGCAAACAATGATACATCAGGAAGGAAAATCATTATATCAGGCAGCAGCATGTGTTTCTCAGATTAGGCTTCTCGAGCAAAATTAGATTAAGATTTTCTTTCATCATTCTAATTAAACTATTCTGCCCTTTTCATTGTCTTAGGTCATTGTTGATGAATGATAGAGGAGCGCCTTGACTGCTGCTTCCCAAATATAATTAAATTTGATGGTTTTCAGTGGAAGAGGTTATATATTTGCTGAATTTAAAGCAGCTGAAACAGAAATAGCAACTACATATATTGAAAGTTAAACTGTGCACCCACATATGTTGGATTAGATAGGTTTGAATCTTTAATTTAAACTTTTTTTCTTTTAAATTGCCCTTCATTTCCTAGAGTTCTTATGTTTAAGATAACCACAAACCACAAGTAACTTTTTAGATTTCCATGCAAGAGGTCAACTGTACCTAATTAATGGACTGATGTTTTGTTATGTTTTCAGAACATTTCTACTCACTTAGGAAGTAATCTTTGCTCACTGAGTTAACCAAGCAGTTCACAATGATGCTGTCTGGAGTGTGAGCTGCCTTTTGCACAGGCAGAATTCACTCCCTACACGGAGCAATAATATGAGCTTGATATAAAGCGGAAGGTATAATTTTGCATTGCAGACATCCTAGAGTTCACTTTGCTAATCAAAACCAGAGGACTTTCCCAGAGCTTCAGTGGATGCTGTTTAGATTAAATACTGTCCATGAAGAAAGTTTAAGAAAGCATATGTAAATGTCAATTGACAATTTATTCCATGTACTCTCAAAAGACTGACTACTGACAGCACTGTGTATTTAATATTGGCACTCATGTGTTCTTGAGCGAGCACTAACTGCATCTCTCTACCCGTAATACCATGTTTGAGAAATGTGGCCTGTGTTTGTGGTAATCCTTATTATATTGCAAATATACCTTTAGAGTGCTGCCTTATGTACTAATTGTCTTCTATACTTTTTCCTGGTATAGTGTACATTATTCACTCTGCAGTTCTAGCAATATTCTCACAAACTTACTCTGCCTGTGTGGAATTTATCATCAAATATGATCAGCAAAAATATTCACTTGAATTTGAGTGACTTCTTATTCACTTAAGGGCACGATAAGACTGTTCACCACTGAATTTGGAAGGGGTTGATACAAGCCTTCAGGTACTATGTGGATAAAAATGTAGGGACAGATTCCATTTCATAGACAGTTGTCGACAAGCATAGATATGCTTGACAATTTCTTCAGAAATCTATTAATAGCCTTTTGTATTTAAATAACTAAATTCCATGTCAGATGAATATTGTTTCTTTTCTTCTGTTACATTTTGCACATTGCTTAATTCTCAGCAATAGACTGAATATTTCATACCTTGTTAACAATATCTACTTGCTGTGTGTACTTTTTGGTTTGGACAGTGACAATGGATTTGTACTCCTTAGGTTGTTAATGTGTGATCTATAAGTACACGGAACATGGGAACCTCCAGACACTCTCTGTATAAACAGGTTTTTCATGAGCAGTCAAGCTAAATTATTTTGTTTTCTGTTTTTGTGGGGTTTTTGTTGTTTTTGTTTGTTTGTTTTTTTTGGTTTGGATTTTTTTTTTTGGTTTGGGTTTTTTTTGTATGGATATTTGTTCTTTTTCCTAAATACACCACTGGTATCCCCAAATGCTGTTCCCTTCCCTGGCTCTATATAACTCCCTTATTGGGCCAATTAATGCATAGCTGCACCCAATGCTGCTTTGCTATTTGCTAATGTGGGACATCTGCCTTTAGGGGACAAAGGCGCATGACAGAATTTTGTCTGTTAGTCTGCTTCCACAACACAGCCCAGCCACAAACTTTTAAGGAATTTTTGGGGAACTTATTACATAGGACATAGAAAAAAATTTTAAACTTTGACTAATAAAAGTATGTAAAATGCCCTGTTATATGGAGTTGTTCATATGGAGTATATTGGTGATTTAAGTAAAAAGAAACAATAGTTGTAATTATTTTCATCACAGTTTCATTGAACATTTTGAGAAGCTTGATATTCAAAGAATGAAAGATGGAAATTATCAAATATGTAAACTTCAGTTATGAAATGGGCAAGAAGGAAAACTGGCATTGTAAGCTGGTGACTCTACTTAAATATACTTTGTTTTCCAGTAAAAGGGTTTTCCGGTCATATTTCATAGAAAAGTGAACCTTCGAGTTGGGCACAATTTATAAAATGTACGGTCCAAATTAGTCTAAAAAATGAATTGGAAAACTGAGCTAATGTAAAAAAAAATATATATAAGAAAATCAGAAAATTGATTTAAAATATTTTTATACCCACTCCATTATTACCTACAAAGAAATCTTATGTTTCTGGCTCTGCTGTCTCCAGGGATAGAAAATTAAAACATGTTGTATTTTTTCCCGCTTCTTGAGAAAAGAAGGATTTTTTGCTTTGAACTTAAAAGCTCTATTTTTGTTTTGAACATTCTATTTGAGAACTCTATCAGTCCCCTAAAAGTCTGTATGTGTCTGTTTTGCTTTTATATGTAGTAAAATACCATTAAAACAACCAAAACATGAAGTTTAATATCCAGCAATGGTTTTTGACAAATTCTTTTAGGTATTTTAATTAAATCTAGCTTTAACTAAGTTGTTCTGCGTTGCTATTTCTTTCTCAGGAGTCCTTGAATACATTTTTTTGTTACTGTTTTTCATGAACAAATTACTTGCAGTTTTAGCCTGTTCAATAAAATTATAGACTATAAATTAAGGAAAGAAATAGAAAGAGTTGATCTGTCATTCTGAGAGATTGATTTAGGATTTCTTGGAGATTAATTTTAGGAAATAATTCTGAATTTTTTTTTTTTTTTTTATTTCTCTGTTCAGATGGAAGATGTCATAGCCCGCATGCAAGATGAGAAAAATGGGATTCCTATTCGTACAGTGAAAAGTTTTCTTTCCAAGATTCCCAGTGTCTTTTCTGGTAAGAGTCAAAGTGAATTTCATACTATTTTAAAGTTTTCACTCTGCCTTATGTAAGGGGATGCTCTGGTGGGAAACACTTTTAAATGAATACTGTTGAGAATTCAGTCATCTGGTCTGGAGGAGACATTCTCTATCCTTTGAATACTTTAATTGTAGAAGTTTTTGATGTTTCTCTCAGATTGGAGTGCGTTTACACAGTGATGTTTTTGTCCTGAAAATTATGTGAAGGGAACACTTAATTTACTACAAAAAGTTAATTGTCTCAAAATGGCAATATTTTTATGACAAGTCAGGTTTGGTTTTTAGCCAGTTTCCGTAGCAAGTACGAGGTTAGTGTATTGGCCAGAACATGAAGATAAGAAATTTCTTAGCAGCAGAACAAAAGAAAAATCATTACCATGCTCTGCAACTGATACTGATTAGGGGCTGTGGCATTTATTACAACATTAATGATCTGCTGCTGTAGCTGTGTGCTTGTGCCTGAGAAACTAAGGCTGAGATCTTTGTGGTGATTTGCAAGACAGCTGTAAACTTTATAGCTAGTCCAGGTCAGTATTGTCATAGGCACAAAAATCTGTGCATCTATTTATTAATTAGCATATACTTATTCTGTTATTTACATAATTTTATGACAATTTATGTATTTATATATGTGGCTATATACTCCAATGACTGTGGAATTCCTTTGAAATACATGCCATTGTTTAACCTAATTTTTCCATACTCTGCAAGAGTGTATCCTTATACAGAAGGTAGTTATAGAAGTTTCTACTGTCCAGAACAGCAAGAAGAATTCTATATTTTAATTTTCAACCTTCAGAATGTTTTTGCTAGTGGATAATCCTGTCTTAAAGAAGGATAGAGCCTTAGGAGTGAACAAAATTGCTTCATGATTTTAGAAACTGCTTGCACAAAAACTAACCTCTGAAGAATGGACCTTTATTTTCCATTGGTCAGTGCAGCATAGCATCATGTTGAATAATTAATATTAATTGTTAATCTCTCCCTTACCTTATGTACTATGGATTTCAAAATATACAGAACAAAATATTTTTTTTTTCCACTGGAATAGACATCATACTTTTAAAGGTTGTGTTAGAATTTATATACAGTTATACATAGCAGTTACGGATGTAACAACTTTTCTATTGATGCATTAGCTTTATTAGCTTCAGAGGGAAATAAAAATTATAGGACAGTTCATTTTTTTCCTCTTTTCTGATTTTCTCCTTCAAATACCAGGGAGACCTGGTAATTTTTGCTACACATGACTAAAACTCCCACCAGAGCAGCATAACTGTCATTTTATGTCAATTAATCTACTTTTCTGTCAGTTCTCTATCCTGAATGGAATCTGAAAGGTTCAAACCTATGTCCTCAGTAGCCGATTTCATTCAGGGTGCTAGGAGTTTATGTATATGTAGCGAACAAATATCAGCTTGAACTCAAAACTGTTGATTGCTAGGAAACATGGGAATATTGTCTAAGGATCATGATGACAATAATGCAAATATATTTAATAAAAACGTGTAGTACTGTTAATACCCACAAAAGCATCAAAGCAGGTGCTCTCCAGTTAAAATATGCATATGTATATGCTCCTATGTTTTTATATACATATATGTGTGTGTGTGTTGTGTGTGTGTGTGTCTGCGCATAAAAGATGTCTTGTACGCAGCCATCTGTCCAGGATTATGCCTCACAAATACTGGAGCTCTGCAATTGTTCGCCATTTTTTGCGGGGGGGAGGGAGCAAAATGGATAGCTCTACCACAGTGAAATGATGTTCCTGCAAGCACTTAGAAAAAAAACTCTCTGAGTCCTTTAAACAACTTGTAAAAACTAAGGATGCCCATAAATTGTCTGTAGGAATAGGGTCTTATGTGATGTCATTTTAATTGTTATTATATGTTGTTGTATACATATTTTAATTTTTATGTACTTTTATTTCATACTATTGCTTCTAAAAATAGCAAGTGAGAAACTAGCTGAAAGAGCCATCACTTTTTTAATGCTGAATTACTGACCATCTCTAAGATGACTGCATTAGCAAAATCAGCCTGAGGAATGGTATTTGAATTTAACAGAATGTTGTGATTGTAATTAATAGGATGATGTAATTATACTATCTCATTTACTGAGTCATTCCTAAAATGTTTTCGCAAGTAAAATAGCCACAGAGAGAAACATTTGAAATACAGATATTTCCCTATACATGATACACACTTCTGTGCTTCAGAAAAATATAATCCTAAATTAAAGATTATTCCCCTGTGTGAAATTTTGAAAATATGAGGAATCATTTTGCTTTATGTTCCATATATTCCATACATTCATAGAGAGCAAAGTAAAATTTGAAACTTTTACTGCACTAAGGAAAAATGTAGGCAGGAGATTTTGCTCATTCTGTGTGATTATGCATTTTGATGAACAAAAGAAGGACTTACTGTTGTTGTCTTCATGCTTTTGAAATGTTTTGGAGGAGTGAAGAAGGTAGTGTATGTAGACATCTTGCTGGTCAACAGTAATAATTGCATGAAGGTTGTCGTGGACATTCTTAACATGGATTAGAGTATTAGAAATAAAGAGGAGGTGGTTTTCCTGGTCCATGGTTCACCTTTGGACCAGGAAATGGGTAAAATAAACTTGCTTGAAATGATGAATTTAGGGAGTCTGACATATGAATCATAGAGATTAGAAGGAGCTCTAAAATATCATTTTTATTTTTGCTAAGGAGGGATACAAGAAAATGCCAAAGCTTTGCTGCTCACTTTGAAGCAGAAAGAATCATTCAGAGTTTACTGACAAAGCACCGCAATGGTTGAGGGTTTGTTTGGAGGTTTTTGTGGGGTGGTGTGAGTGGTTTAGCCAGTATTAGTGCTGAAAGCTTCATAAGCTAATCGGAAGATGAATATTTCATTAAGAAGATGTAGTGATGTCTTGTGGTCATTATGGAATGTCAGTGTGATTCCTAATAGGACTTCAAAATGTGCAATACTTGGGTGAGCTTGGTGATGAATAAAACCTGTGAAGAATGTGCCAATTGAATGGTGTGTAAGATTGAGTGTAGAACATGAGAATTTTTATTGAAGGAGCAGGGAGAACTCTGAGAAACGTAAGTTCATTTCAAGAATGCCCACAGAGAGAGAATAAAAACTATTCAAGAAAAACATGATCATACTAGTTATTACTGGCTGTTTCTGATGCATTGCTCAATGATTTTGGAATGTAGTCACAGCTTGAACCAACAAAAACAGAAGAAGGAGATCAGTAGAAAGGTATGTTTTTAACATTTCCTGTGTTAAAGAGAAAATGAAAACATTAATTTACCTTTCACTGGAAAATATAACCCATGTGAAGTCTTTAGTTTTTTCTCATTCCTGTAGGTGAAGCTCATATGGTATCTTTTCCATATAAACATTGTGTTTTCCCATTTTTTAGAAAGATTATTGCTCATATCTATTTTTTTTTAAATGTTATTCCTGATCTCAGAAAATGCTTATTTCTCTTTTACCTGGGAAATCATGGAAATAATGAGATACTGCATTTTGATTAGCAAATGTATTAATATAATGATTGATTACCAGTCTTTGAACACTAGTAGCAGTATGCTTGGAAAAATTAAAGAATTTATGTGTTTAAACATGAAAAAAATCCAACTTAAAAGCAGACCAGCAGTCTCAGTAGCCTGGTCAGATGTAGTGAGAGACTCCAGAGGAAAGCAGTGTTATAGTAGCTCATCTCACTCACAAGTCACAGGGGGGTGAGCCCAAGGAATGAATCACTGCAACAGTCTTACTTATTATACAGAGGCAGGCACCAAAAATGGAGAGCAGTACAGTGGGAATTGGATGACTCAGGGGACTAATAACAGGAAAGAGAGTTTCCCATTAGTTTTGATCTTTTCCAGTTGAGTAATGAGTTGTTAGCATCTGATGACTTCTAAGTGCTACATGTGAAATCAGTTGATTGGTTTATCCACTTCACTACTGGAGATTACCGACCAGAAGTACAAAATGAAATAGAAAGCTCTACTACTTGGTTTGACAAGAAGTAAAAGCCACAGGGCATAAAACTTCGATCATCTGGTACCTTTGGAGGAAAGTAATGTTGCATTGTAGGTAGATAAAAAGATTTTGGAATTTCCATTTTTGATAGATTTTCCAGAGTAAATTAACCATTTGGGAGAAGCTAGGATTCCCATCTCCCAAGTCTTGAATTTTATAGAGCTTGTTTTTAACTTTAGTGTCTCCTGTGCTGGGTTGATGACAAGTTTCTACTTGTTCTATCCATTCCTTCATCTCTCTTTTCTTGCATTGTCCTAATGGTAGAATCATTGCTGATTTCTTTATGCCAAATGACTCTCTTGTTTCTTGCAAAGGCCTTCAGTGTTAAAACTGCAAGCTCACTGCCTTGATGAGGTTCCACTCTTAGTGAAATGCTTTGATGAAAAGCTTGCTGTCAGTTCCTGAAGGTCAGAAGCTGGATCGTTCCCTCTCCTGTGCCCACTCAGATGGGCAGATTGGAGGAGGGACTTGCCATCTTTCCAGTTTCACTTTTCAAAGCAGAATTTTGAGAACAAAAAGTTAATAAATCTCTATTCCCAAATGAATACTTTGTTTGAAGTTATACCACCAGTCTTTCTTGAACGTTGTTTCCATTTGTCACTTTGTCAGAGTGACTGGTATGCATTCAAATGTTCATGGCCTTTTGGGAGTGGATATTTTTCATGAGTTTTAGAGTCATGAGTAGAAGAGATTGACTGAGTGAAGCCGTAAGATTGGACACGCAGTCATTTCCAAGTATTGAGATAATTAAGTGATTAATGAGTGATGCTTTGTATGCTTTACAGAAAACCAAAGTGCATATTTGAGTGCTGTCTGCATCCCTTCACCTCTTGTTTCTGTTTGTTTGTCTGTCTTGGTGTCATGACTGGGATGGTAGCTGACCAGAGAATGTCACTTTAAGCTGCTTTAAACTTGGCAGGACTTTTGTATCTTATGGAAAATCAGATTTGTGACAGCTTTGCCTTTGGGAAGTTCAGAATGAACAAGCTGTGGTGGGCTGGGATCAAATAGGATGAATGCTCTTCAGAAAGAAATGAGGAACTTTTTCCAATATCTTTAATAGTAGAATAATGGAATTGTTTGGGTTGGAAGGGACCTGAAAGATCATCTAGTTCCAGTCTCCCTGCTATGAGCAGGGATATCACCCACTAGATCCAGTTGCCCAGGGCCCTATCAAGCTTGACCTTGAACACTTCTAGGGATGGGGCAGCCACAACTTATCTGGACAGCCTGTTCTAAGATGATTATGCTCTCCATTTTCATTTTGAGACGTGCTAATATCAGACCTTTATTAAATTACTATTGGAATGAAAAGCTTTTCAAAATGTGAAGTTATTGTAAACAGAACAAAAAATACTCATTTAAAGGTTATTGCTTCTTCCTAACCAAACAACATAACCAAAAAATTTATTCTTATGCTTACTTTTCGATTTAGTGGCAATTGTCATTGGGAGCATTAGCAAAAAGAAGGAAATAAAGTGAAAAAAGTCTGAGGCAATTTTGCAAAATTGTCCTAGGAAACTAAAATATACTGAAAACTCATTGAAAATTCTTTCAAAGTAATCTGTCTGCAAAACAGTAATCATAAATGTCTGTTCCCTTAAAATATGAAAAGATTATTTTCACAGACCTTTGCAAAAGAAATAGGTATAGAAGTCATGCAATGATGGAAAAAAAAAATTAATAGTTATTCACTGGTAAGATGTAAAATTGCTAGGAACATTCATCTTCTTTGAGGTTTGTCCACATGAAGTGCACAGTTTGAATTAGATGATCCCGTTTCCCAAATGCATGCTTCCTCCCAAATGCTTGTTTCCAGAGAATTAGCTTTGGGCCTTGTTGATCATCGATAGAACTTCTTTGCTACCTTTTCCTACGATGTTGTTTTGTAGTGAAAATACTTCCATCCATTTGCTATACCTTCTTACTAATCTCTTTGTGTGTAAGATTTTGCTGCTGTTTTAAGTGGAACAGGATTGGAGCTTTGAAGTGTGAGAACTTTTAAGACAAGTATTGGAAAACCTACTGCATTCACCACAGCCAAAAATTCACCTAGTTTTCCACCACTGACATCCAGTCTCTGGACACTGGACATGCAACATTCATGGAAAATGTGGGGTGAAAAGGGAGCCCTGAATCAGCCTCACATAAACCTGAAAGTATCAGGAATTCCACAATCTATCACAGCTTCAATTTCAGTAGTTTGCCATTTTTTCTCTTGTTGACACTGGTTAATAATTGTATTTTGCTGTTTTTCCATCGGCCACAATGAGTAGTACTTTGGGAAAACAGAGAGAACAGCCCCATCCAACCCACACATACAAACATAAGTATCACGCATATTTAGGCCATTTGTATTTGTCCATGGAGGCAGTGCACAATAGATCAGCTTAACAGAAACCCTCTTAAGCTGGTATAAGCAGCATCTGTAGTAGTGATAGCTTAACTAAAATCTGTTATGTGCACAAAGCCCCGCAGGAAGAAAAGGCTAGGTTATGTCTAAAGAAGAGTGAATGTACAGAAATATGTTCAGGAGTTCTATGGAAACAGTTTTCCTTCCTTGCTATCTCTTGGAAATCTCTTAGAAAGAAACACTATTGATGCTGCATAGCAATGATTAGAACTAGAGGAATCAGTGAGAATTTGCCAGGGGTGTGTATTTTAAGTAATTGTTTTAGTTAGGAAGCAGAACAAAGTAAACTATTTAACTCCACCAGTTTAAGAGGTACTTCTATGATTGCAAAGCTGTTTAAATCACATTGGAATTTTTACGCAGAGCAATTTGAGGGAGGCAGAAGAGAAGTGCTTTCTCGGAATAAAGGGTTGGTACTGTGTCTGCCGTCACTAATTTCAGAGACGAGAGAAATTTGCAGCTCATGTTAAGAATGGGCAGAGGAACTGTGTAGCTGAAGACAAATGAAGTCCCATCATGAAGTCCTTTTTCAGGGTTAGTAATGGCCACAATGTGAAATCTGTTTCGTGGTACGCTTGTTAAATAGTCTCTGGATACTATTTCAGAAATGAACATCCACTTGGACAAAAGGAAAAGAAAACCAATCTGGTTCCTCTAAGGTCAGAACCCTTGAGTCCCAAAAAGAATCCATTGTCTTGCCAAAAATCAAAACTTTGCAATGGTACATGGGATTTGTAAGTGTCACTTTGTATAGTGCAGTATAATTCTAAAGTGCAGTGTAATGCTAAAGCTGGGAATAGATGTTAGCAGGTTTGGGTCCTGAATATATTGTCAATTAGAGTGGAATAAAATAGTAACAGGGAATTTCTGCATGCAGTCCTGTAGTTAAGCAGGTTCTGTAATTGTTTTATAAACAGACACAATAATTATTAATACAATTGTATTTTGGAGTAGCTGCTGAAAAAGATCTAATTTTTAATTTATGTGGCTTTGTACCCTCTTGTCTAGTGGCATGGTTTTGGTTGCATGGTGATAATTAACTATAATTTAGCAAGTAAAGTAGACATGTGATAAGGATTGCTGGTACAGGCACAAATAACATTATTTACAGGTATCCTGCTAGGTGTAAACAAATTTCATTTTAAGATTATACATATATGTCTGGAATAGTCCCATTTTCCTCTTAAATGATATCTAACATTGACTCCTTTTATGACTTTTCAAGCAATGTAATTTCTTTCTACTTCAGTTTTACTTTTTTAGTGCATAATTTTCTATCTTACTATCTTTAAATCTACTGTTTTGAAGTAATTAGAAATATTTGAATGAACTGCATGCAAAAAGAAAGTGGTTCTGTATTTGCAGATTTCAATCTTCCATTTTTGCAGGCACATACATGTAGTTGTAGTAGCAGTTAAAATAATCAAACTAAGTAAAATCATTCCCCGGAGAATATTCCCCTTAAGCAAGAAATCAAGTTAGCAGGGTTTACAAGATTACTTGTGATTTAACTCCTAATTCTGTTGGTTCCAGCTATGAGGAAAAAGACTTTGTCATTGCACTTGCATCAGAAGACTGCAGACTTGTCTTTTCAAAAGGAAGAAAGAAATAAATTGAAGTAATTGTAATTGTGTATATTGCTGTTGTTGCTGAAGTTATCTATAGGCTAGTTTTGCGTGGTGCTGAAGAAGCTCTCCTGCTATTTTCTGTCAGCTGCATTCCTGACAAAAAGTAGCATACATTAAATCAGAAAGTCACCCTCATGGGAAGTAAAGGCAGTTTCATGAAGCATACTGTGACTGACAATCTATCACTATGCAAATAAAGGGACCATTGAAAGTAATCAATTTTGTACAAATTATCAAAACAATTTAAAATGGAATTATGGTATCAAGAACAATTTGTTAACATGAAATAAGAGTGCTCAAATGTGCGATGAGTGTTGCTTACAATGCTCCACACATTTGACAAAGCCTATTATACTCCTGATCTTCATCATAAAGGTCAATAATTGAGTTTAGTGTTTAAAAATCTATTTTCTAGTCTGTGCAGTTGGAGAGTGAGCCTTGATGTTACAAAGCAAGCACGTAAGCTGGCTGTAGTTACCACATTTTCTCTTATCCTGACCGCACAGACTAAGCAGTCCCTGAGGCCGGAGGATGTTGGCAGCTTTGGAGGCACAAAGCCTGGCATTCCTGCTGTGTGCCTTGCCACACAGCATCTGTCTCTTTCTGTCTTAGGGATGGAAGACCTCAGTGGGGATGCTCTTGGTTTACGTGTTTTCTCTTATAGGGAAGAACACTGGAGTAGGTGCTGCTGCCCTGCTCAGCTGTCCAAAGCAGACCTTAGAGCACAGTGGGAAACAGGCAGAGCTGTTGCAGTGATTGTCAGGGAGTCAGAAGGTGCAGGCTGGTGAGTTTGGTGTCTGAGGAACACAGCAGAAACCCAGGAATCATCTCGAATCCAAGTAGATGGCACAAAAAAATTACTTATGAGGTCCTGACTTATTGGTAGGAAGGAAGACACAGTAATTGCTGAGACTTGGCTAATGAAGCCAAACTAATTAGAAAGCATTGAGAATATTAAAAAAAAAAAAACCAACAGGGAAATTAGTATTAAACTCCCCTCCCCAAACACATATTTTAGTAAGATATTTTTTATTAAAAGGCCTGGTAGTGCTTGAGTGTACAAGCAGACACCTGGGACTTTTTTGCATTTTTTTTTTTCCTCAGAGGCAATTACCATAATATTTGCATGAAAGGCTCCGTGGATACCAGCACCCATGTGTTTGTCTGATACCAGAATATTTTCCCTTTGAGATTTTATAATAAATTATAAGATAGCTAAAATGTGGAAGTAGTTTAAAGACATATAGAACTGAGTCTATAGGTCTATATGTCAGGTGTTTTGCCTTTTCATCAGGACTATCTTCTCGTAAGTTTTGGACTTACTTATTATGGAAAGAAGCTTGCAGATCTTTGTAAGTATACAGTAAAATGCTCAGTTGTTTCCTGAACTGTATTTCTAGACCAGGCAATATGTTGTGAATAGAGAAAAAGCATTGAGCCAAACCTGCCTGTTAATAGTTTGTTCACATAAATTCCACCTTCTGCTTTTCTTCCCACAATTTTATCCTCTTCTTATTTTTCTAGTTGCTTTAATCAGTAATCAAGTTGAATTCTCCTTTCTTCCATACTCTTTAGAGAAAAATAGACTTTCTTTGTTCTCTATTCACTTGTTTTCTGAGTAGTAGTATTTTTGTGTTCCTAGTACCTGAGTTCTAGAAGTGGGTGTTTTTTAAAAAAAAAAAGATCAAGTCCTTTCATACTTACAAAAGCATCTGTTCAATAGAACAAATCAGAATCTGTCTTAATGAAAGGTGGAGGTGGAGTGACTCATCTCTTTGACTTTTGTGCCTGAGGTCAAATACAGTTTTACAGAAATATATAGGCCTTGTGCGTTACCTACATCTTTTCAGACTGTTGATATATCATTGGAAAAATTTATCATGAGTACTAAAAAGACAAGCCACGAAGACACAGTTAAATGGTCAGCATTTGCAGAGGGACCCCATCTGTTCTGCATGAGCAATGGGTAGGTTGCTCTGGACTGGAAGTAGGTAGAAAATATGGTTTTGTTAAAGAACATCATGTTGCTCAAGCAGGATTTATGATGCTAATCTTAATTTTGTGTCATGCTTACAAGGAAGCTTCCAGCAGGCGTGATGTCCCCAAATTCTAGACCATTTAAAGGCCAGTAATTGAGTCTATTTTCCAGAAAATGAATGGAAAACTGGTCATAGTAGCAATTTACTATTCTAGGACAGTTGCTGAAAGTAAATAGAAGAGTGCAACTTGTCTCACTTTTTTCCTCTGTCTTAAAAAGACATTTCTTCATGTTTAAAAAGAAACAAACAAACACCCCCACAAAAGTGGGATGTCCATCTCTCTCCATGTGTTGGTCATAGCTCCTTTGGACAGGTATGCAAGGGACAAGGAGCACAGCTCCAGTGGTATGTTGCTGGTACAATTCAGCAGTGGTTGTCCTGAGCTCTGTCACACCAGCAGAAAGGTAAAGTATGCATGAATTGGATGGTCAAATATATTGTTTAATTTCACGTGATGTAGCTGAGATCTAGGACACTGCTTATAAATTACCTCTGCAATGAGTTAAATGACCTCTGTAATTTAGTCACAATTAGTAAAACTCTCCTCCTATTATTCTAAGGGATGATATGCCATGTTTAATCCAAACAGTCACCTAGTTAGTTCTGGATTTTGTCTGATATAATTACACTTTTGATTATTCTTAAACCTTTTATTTCTAATCATTAATGATGGGATGCAAAATTTAAAAAGGAATTTGAACAAGTTTATATGGATACAGGTATATTAAAATGGAATTGTGTATTAGGCAGAGGAAGACCTTGCAGGGCAGTTAATAAGCTAGGAAACACAGGCTATTGTAGGAGGCTAGAGGGAAACCATTTTCAGTGAAATGCTAAAACTTAGAATAAATTGAACATGAAATACTGTTTTGAAATGTATTTTAGTAGAACTGAAATAAATTGGTAGAGCAATAAATTTAAATTAGTGTACTAATTGGAAGGTCCCAATAGAGAAATGGAGGACCACCTGATTTTAGAAAGGGGAAAGGGACTTATGAGCTCTCAGTTGCAGGGAAGAATTGCAACAGACTTCTGAACAGGAAGTGAATTGGGAAGAGGGAAGGCACCATTAAATCTTTTTAATGAGAGAAGGAATGGCATTACCAGGCACTACAGTAAGTTTAAAGGTTTACAGGCAGTTTAAAGGTTCCAAAGTTCTTCAAGATATATACTTTTTGATAAAAACCACTGCATGTTTTTGGAAACAGTATCTGTTTGGATTATTTGGGAACAGTGATTATTTATGTAGGTGTCAGAAAATAGGAAAAAACTTCCTCAGTGTACGTAAGTTATAAAATGTGGAGTGTCATTACTTCTTGTGGAAGAAGCAGAATTTTATATGGAAAGTGTGTCTTAACTTTTGAATGATGTGAGTTTTGAAGGATGTTCGTGTTCTATAAAAGACTATTTGAATTATGGCTATCCAGGACAAGGTATCTGTGCAGACATTGTCTTTATTCTCTGTGGTGATCTTACTATTTTGTAAGAAATAAGTATCCCCTTTACACATGTACTGGTGTTTTAAAATGTAGTATTATAATTGGTTTCACTGAAAACTCACTGCTTGATAGCTGAAAATTTAAAAAAAATTAGATTTCCTTCCAATTTTATTTCTTTTAGAACAGTACAGAAAGCAAAATATATATTGAGGTTAGAGAGTGAAATGTCAATTTAGTCCTGTGTATATTACATCTATTTTAGATCAAGTCCTAATTGTTCATTTGAGAAGTAGCTCCCAGTTTAAGGGGTTTGTGTCAAACTGTTTTGGATCCTTTGTTATAAAAGATGAGAAAAAATCTCTAATTCAGTGTATTTGAAATGTTCTTCTGGCACGTCTCTGCAGCCTGGGTATTCAGGCCACTCCATCAGACTTAGACATCAATATTTGCTGAATCTCTGTGCTCAGTTTGCTACTAGTCAAGCCAAAATAGAAGCTGTCTGTACTAGCTGTACTCAAAAATGGATATGCAGATAGATGTAGTGAGAGATCTAGAAGTCCAGAAATAAGAGAAATAAATAAAATATAATTTCATTAATGATAATTTATGATCTTCTCTCCAAGACACCAATTACAGGTGCAGATAATTATTTGTTTTAAAAATGGAAATGTCATTTGTGGTTTAGCAAGGGAATTATTCAGTTTAAATGCTATATTTTATTATGGGTTATCCAAACAAGGTATTTTATTTACAGAAAAATAGCAAACAGAAAGAAAATGGGTCACTGCACATATTGAAAGCAAAAGTCCCTAAGTTTTGCATTAGCTACAGCAAGCATATAAACAGGCACAATATATGGCAAAAAGAAAAATAGAATATATTAGTTGTAACATTTGCAGTAGGTGTCCTAAGTCAGCTGAAACTCTTCTCAAATCAACATATCTGTCAAATAAGAAGGAGATTATAGTCCTGGGTCTCAGATCTAATGAAGTTGTGTATCAGTATCAGAAATCTTCTGGAAATATCTTTTCTACCCTTATTTTGGAAAGGAAAAAGTTCCTCTTACTGACATAATTAAAAAATAAAACATGTCTTTCATCTATGATTAGTATTGACTTGGTAAGAAAGAAGAATAAAATAAATAGAGTAAAAAATTCTGCCTCAAATCCAAAATGCCTTTTTTTTTTGCTGAGTATTACTATTTCCAATATGAGATTTTTCTGTTGGTAAGTGAACCCTGCTACTGTAGTGCTAATAAAATAAACAGATTCATTTGAAAGATTTGTATACACAAAAGCAATACCTAAATATCTTTTACAGGAAGAAAAACGTGAGTAAAATCCATACACATTTGATTAGATGTACTTCACTCAGAATCTAAGTCACTGAACTTAACATACACCACAGCACCGATGCATGAAGTGTGTGTCTCAGCAGCTATGAAACAGCAGTCTAGTTTTTATGATTATGGTGAGGAGTCTGAAACTATCAATGGGCTACAAATGAGGCAGCACCCAGCAAGATCAGAGAAAAGCAAGAAAAACACCCCCTGCCCCTGTGACTGAGGCCCTGGGCTGCTGCTGTGCCTGCTGCTGCTGCTGCCAGGAGCTGGGTGCCAGGAGCTGGGTACTTAGTGGAGCTGCTGCTGACTGAAGAGCAGGGCTTGGAATCCCCAAACTATTCTCAGCCAGCGCTGAACTGGGTGCCCTCATATAAAACAGACTCTGTGCTGCATTAGAGGCCCAGTTAATTTTCTGAAATCTAACAAATTGTGGGTGCACCCATTAGGAGCGAGATTTTGCCTTGGGTTTCCAAAGGTGTTTACTCTTTATCTGCAAGGTTCTTCTCTACATTTTCCAGCTGAGGATGTTTATTGACAGTATCAAGCCTAGCACTGAATCACACAAATTGTCCTTTAATGACCATTTGTAACTGCAAAACAGTCCTGTTTTCCCAAAGCAACTTCTGTATAATACAGCAGACTGAGTGTAATTAGCTTTTCAAAAAATGTAAAGGACATGATAGGAATTAAAGTGCTGGAAAAGAGTGATCAGTATTGTATACATGCTATAGTTTTTCATGACCTTTTTATCTGGCAGATACTCATGGTAATATATGGTTATAGCACAACAAATTCAGAGAGAAAGCCTGAAGTTGAACTCTTTTCATTGCTCAAGTGTTCAGTTTATATTCCCTCTCACCTGCTTAAGTAACAGCAAAAAAAGAAAAACCTGGCAAAATGAATGCTAACATTAATAAAATAAATGCACCAAACCCCATTTATCTTATGCCNTAAACAGATTCATTTGAAAGATTTGTATACACAAAAGCAATACCTAAATATCTTTTACAGGAAGAAAAACGTGAGTAAAATCCATACACATTTGATTAGATGTACTTCACTCAGAATCTAAGTCACTGAACTTAACATACACCACAGCACCGATGCATGAAGTGTGTGTCTCAGCAGCTATGAAACAGCAGTCTAGTTTTTATGATTATGGTGAGGAGTCTGAAACTATCAATGGGCTACAAATGAGGCAGCACCCAGCAAGATCAGAGAAAAGCAAGAAAAACACCCCCTGCCCCTGTGACTGAGGCCCTGGGCTGCTGCTGTGCCTGCTGCTGCTGCTGCCAGGAGCTGGGTGCCAGGAGCTGGGTACTTAGTGGAGCTGCTGCTGACTGAAGAGCAGGGCTTGGAATCCCCAAACTATTCTCAGCCAGCGCTGAACTGGGTGCCCTCATATAAAACAGACTCTGTGCTGCATTAGAGGCCCAGTTAATTTTCTGAAATCTAACAAATTGTGGGTGCACCCATTAGGAGCGAGATTTTGCCTTGGGTTTCCAAAGGTGTTTACTCTTTATCTGCAAGGTTCTTCTCTACATTTTCCAGCTGAGGATGTTTATTGACAGTATCAAGCCTAGCACTGAATCACACAAATTGTCCTTTAATGACCATTTGTAACTGCAAAACAGTCCTGTTTTCCCAAAGCAACTTCTGTATAATACAGCAGACTGAGTGTAATTAGCATTTCAAAAAATGTAAAGGACATGATAGGAATTAAAGTGCTGGAAAAGAGTGATCAGTATTGTATACATGCTATAGTTTTTCATGACCTTTTTATCTGGCAGATACTCATGGTAATATATGGTTATAGCACAACAAATTCAGAGAGAAAGCCTGAAGTTGAACTCTTTTCATTGCTCAAGTGTTCAGTTTATATTCCCTCTCACCTGCTTAAGTAACAGCAAAAAAAGAAAAACCTGGCAAAATGAATGCTAACATTAATAAAATAAATGCACCAAACCCCATTTATCTTATGCCCAGCCATCAATACAAATGATATGAAGAATTTTCATAAGAAATAAAATCAAGAAAAAGCCTGATATACTTTGAAGTCCTGCCTGGATTCATCATGTTAAACACTGACCTTTATCTGTATGTTTCCTGTATCTTGCCTAGCTTTTATAAGTAAATAGACCAAGGGTCATTCATTATTAAAGAAGTACTTGCAATAGATAGTTCAGCAGTCTTACAATCACTGTTATTAAGGCTGAATCTTCCCATTTGAAGCAACATGAAAATTTGCCTGTCATTCTTTAATTATGTTTTTTTAAAATATTTTCAGTATAGTGTTCCTCTTGTAAATGCACCAAAAAACCCCTCAAAAAACTAGTTTTGTCAAAGGCATACTAGCATAACCTATGGCTCATAAGTGGGGCTTAAAGTTAAGTCTCTTGGGTTTTCATCATTGGCTTAACTGTTCTCTTTTTGTGGCATCAGTCTTTCCATTTGTCCTCTCTGACTGCTACCACAGCTATAAAGTGAATAAGTGAACTGTGTAATCACTTCATCATAGTAATACTAGGGGATGTAATGTTGCTGGAGTTCTTCTATGTACCATTGCACAAATTGTAAATCAATTAAATAATTTTCTGTAATTCTTTGCAGGCCACTTTGTAAGTTTTACATCTTTAGGAAAGAACACTTACTTTAATAGTGCATCTTCTGTGACAAACTGAGCATTGTTGTTTCCCTTGCTGAAAAGGTTTTTTAAGCCGTGATCATTCTTCTGTCAAATCCTTTCCCTTGTGCCAGCTGTAGGCAACCAGCCTTGGTGCAGGTGACCACATCAGTCAAACTCAAGACAACAGCAGGTCCTTCAAATAATATGTCCCTCAATAACCTCATCGTGCTTGTTTGTACATACCCACTTGTCTTTCCTTTTGCTTTGTTTTCAGCATAGTTACCTAACTGGCATCTAAGACACTCCCTGTCTGACACCCCAGAGACCTGTCCTCCCTCAGCTTCCCTGCACACAGAGAGGAGGGAGCCCAGCTTCTCCTGGTTTATACATACGTGACTTTAATTACCAGTATTCATCTACTTTTCCTTGTGAAGGCATCAGTTGTACATCAAACAAAGGAAATGTTTTTGCGGGAGGGAATATCATCACATTGCTACTGCCTCTGGTAGAACAAATGTGTTTCATGTCAAAATAATCTGAATGTTTCTTCTTTATAGAATGTGATCCTGCCCAGTTTGGAGCATGGTTGCTTTAGTTTGCATAGCACAGGAAGATGCATGAGAGACGATCAGGACATCTTCTTAAATGATATGAAGGGTTGGAGCCCTTTTTTTGCATATCTCTTTTGCCTGTCAGGGATAGCAAAGGTGCAGATGAGTATAAAAAGTTGAAATATTGTATAAAGAAGTTTTTTTATGTTAGAAGTAAATACCTCTAGATGGTTCTGGTTTCACTACAATTTTGCATGCATACTGACCTTAGGAGGAGTAAAGAAATAGACTTTAAATTTCTTAAGCAACTTTAAATTGCCATTTTTTTTCTGTAACTCTCAACATATGTTGTAGCTGAGAAGAATTTGAGCCATATTTCAGTATCTTTTTCAATCACTTCTTGAAACTATGTTGATTTGAAACTTTTGAAGTATTTTTAGTGACCATAATGGAGTTACTTTGGATTTTCCCATTGCAACCAAGAGAATGGTTTTGTAATATTCCCTTTGATTTCTCTTTCAATAAAGAGAAATTACTTTTAAGCATAGCACCAGAATTAAAAATATACTTAAAATTAAAGCTTGAAAGGACATGATTCAAAAGTGCCAAAATAGTAAGTTCACTCTCACTCTTATTTTCAAAGAAAACATATTTTAGAAGCTAAAGTCCAGATTCTTCCCAAATGTTTTCATCCCCTCTGTATATAACTCACTATCTGGAAACTGATATAGTAGTTAGAGGAGCTGTGATTTTACAAATACGTTTTCCAAATGGTATTTGCTATATAAAATTGCAAAAAGTGTTAGCTTTTCAAGGCTCATCTGTTTTCTTTACTACATGGTAAGAAGAGAGATGACTCATCATCAAGAGGGAGGCATGATATGAGATAAGGAGAGCTATCACTTCTATGATTATAGTGTTTATATTGCACAATAAGAATATCTTTGAATTTAGTTTAGGTTAAAATGGAAGGGGGAAGTTATTAAAGATATACAGTGGAATAAAAATTTTTACTTATTTTGATAATGATTGACAAGGTAATACCTTAAGAGAAAAAGGCAGATTAAATTGCCCATTATTCTCTTCTTGTTTTATCTCTTGTGTCTAAAACTATCAATTGAATGTCCCTGAGTGCTCTGTGTAGCAGATCCTATGGCTCTGTCCTCTGGTCTTGTCAAAGAGATCATAGAATCACAGGATATTGAGATGCATCCATCTTAGTTCTGCTCAAGCCTTCTACATCTTCTTAATTTAGAACAACTGTCCATTAAGAGCATTTCTGATGCTATATCTGGAAAACCAGTTTTCTGCTGTGAAATGTTTTCAGAGCCACGCTTTTTCAGGAGAATTTTTTTGACGTTGCTGTTATCAGGAAGTACTGAAATACTAAGTTTTTCTTTTATTGTTTTATTATTATACTTTGGTTAGAAGCTGTCATAGGAGTCAGAAAAATGAAGATGAACATTTCTGTTTGTATTATGCTAAAAAAAAGGTTTTTCCCCTGTTGAATCACACATTTTGATAGCATTAAAGGAAAATATTTTTAATTTTTCAGTTTGTGCAAAGCTTTGATGTTTGATGTTGGGGTTTCACTTCATATCAAAATGAAGTTTGAGAACCTCAGAATGTGCTGCAAGGTAAGAAACTCTGGTGTCTCACGGGTTCTGTTGTGATTCATGACACATCCTTTTGAGGATGCACTTTAGGCTGGGGAAATTCAGAGAATAACAAGTCAGGGGCCTTATTGAGCAACCACTGAACATGATCAACACAGAAAATCTTCATTATTCAGTTAAATTGTCACATCAGAAATGCTGATTGTAGGGTCCTTAGCAGAGGGACTCACTGTTCCAACGTGTTTGAATAGCAATTAGTATAAAATGCTTCCGTACTAAAATTACTGAATGAGCTCTGCAACATGAAACAGCAGAGTAACTCCTACCTCTGCCAGATCATCTGCCTTCACTGATATGCTTGGTTTGGTGATCATCCTCTTTGCTAAGTTTAGAGTACATCAAATTTAGGCATCACTAAAGCATTACATGTTTGTATTTGCTATATATGTAGCAAGAGTTACTTGTGGCTGCTTCATCTTAAGAACCTGTGCTCAGAGCTGTAATTTTCCTCTATTTTTTCAGCGCATGCATTGTTGTTTGAAGAAGAAGAACTTGTCTACCTTTGTTAGCTTACTTGCTAAAAACAAGAAAACACTAACTAGCAAGGACATCTTTCATAATGCAAGCTAAATGATAATTTTATACATGTGAGAAGAAAAATTGCTGAAATGTAAAGTGTATTGACAGTAGTAAAACCTTGTTGCTTCCTTTCCCTGAGTGACAGTCATTTCTAGAAGCATAATATGTGAGGGGAAACTCAATACTATAAGTAAGAAAGGAAATTACATTTAAAGTTGAATCTATAGATATTTTTTAATATACTCACCTAAACTAGTAAGCCATCACTTCCTTTACCAAAAAAAAAAAAAAAAAAAATTAGAAGCATATAAATATATTCCATGAGACATTACTTAAAACTACAGAATGTTGTTCCAGAAATGGCAATGGCCAAAGACATACTCTTTGTTAAGTCAATAAAAGATGAGAGTAGTGAGTTTAAGATGAAGAAATTCTTCTGATATTTACTGACTGGTTTGAATTGCTGCTGTGTTTGTGTGCTGCAGGACAAATAGAATGGTCATCTCTTGCTTGAGAGCCACATGTTTTACTGGCTGTTAATGTGGCTAGCAAAAAGTGCTCCTGCTCCTCTGAGATCCTGCTCTCTTCTGAGTCTATGGAAGAAACGCTGGACCTTAAACTACCGTATTTCCCAGTGCCATACAGCCAGGAAAATGATACTGTGCAGAGTCAGGCCCACTAAGGCTGCACCCACAGCTAGATGCTGGGAAGCTCTCAAGAGGCACAAAGCAGACCAATGGAAACTTTTTCTAACCCAAAAACTTTACAGAGCAGGATTCATATGGTTGCAAAGTGTTACTGGGAGTGCCATGCAGTGAGCTCTGCTGAGCCTACGGAAGGGATCAACAAAGAGAACGAGGAAGGTTATGTGTAAGCGTGAGCCTGTGATCTCGTCCACTGGACATTACTTGTTGAAAACAGTGCTATGGCAGGCATTTATTTTTATACTGGTATTTGACAGGAGCCCAGTTTTATGCAGGGCCAGATAGAATTGGAATAGTAGAAGGGAGGACTAAAACAGCCTAGTATATACTTAGTTTCTAAGTATAAACCTGCCTCATTCAAAGTGAAGCAGAAATTTGAAGGGGATAAGCTACTTAAGACTTCCCTTCTAGGTGACTTATATCCATCCATCATGTTTTGTATCAAAACTCTCACCAGTCATATTAACTACTCCCTTTCCCCTGTATTTTGGAAAGGAGAATGGTTCTGTTCCTAGGCAATCAAGGGGAAGTGTTCTGCCTGCTGCCATAATCAGACTCTTTGCTAGTCCAAGCACAAGCACCCTTTGCTGCTCTCTCCCGATTTCTTATCTGACAAAAAGGTAGCAGGAGAATCGTATTAATTACTGATGCCAGATGGAACAGGGTGTATCTATGAAGAAATACTTTAAATTTTTGAATTTTGGGGTTTTGTTGTTTTTTATTTCCTGTTGCAAGAGAGGGCTGCTAGTTTTCTTTTGTAATCTGTTGATGAATTTATTTTAGCTCTTTTAAGGGTGTAAGATTGAGCAAGAACATGTTTTTTCCAAATGTCTTTTTTCCCCCTCCCTCTCAACTCTGGGACCATATTTCATGTAGATGGCACAATTCCTTAGCTGACTGACAAATCTTTATTCTCTCCAGGCCCTCAACACAAGAGTTGTGTCTACTTTTGCCTTCCACTAGTAAAAAGTAATCCTAGTACTGGATATCTTGGATATTTGCTTTATAGTTCTTTACAGATCCTGCCTTTATTTTCCCAAGAGAATATACATCATCTGTTCCCAAGTCTGCAGTCAATGGTTAAGGAAGAAATGGTGCCCATCAACAATTTTGCATAAAATATGTACAGGTCCTCAGAAATTGCATGGAGAGACCAAAATTCAAATACATTGTTTGTGCAGGGGCTGGAAAGGGGGCCAGGACTGGTTTGGATAGGCACCTGAATGGTTGTGTATACGTGTTCCCTCACCAAGGGTGATTTTACATCTTGGTACTATTTATTCTTACTCTGACAATGTAAACATCAAAGACACAACAGGTGCTAAAAGTAGTATTCACGTCACTGCATACTCCTAGGCAACAGTATGAGCCTAATTTTTTTCTGCATTTTGTGAAGAAGGAAAAAAAATGAACTACAGTCTCATCTTTACAAAGAGCTTCTGTACTTACAAGTTTAAGTTCTAAGAGACCCATCCTATGTTCACAGTGAGACGTCATCAGTTCTCAGATGTTTCATCTAAAGAAATAAAACATTGAAATGTACAGTCAAATAACGTGAAGAATGGAATCCAGACTCCAGGACATGCACTATTATTTATTGCACTAACAGGTTGATATTTTCAAAATGCTTCTCTGTTCTCTAGCCCCCCAAATCCACAGTGCAGTATGAGGAACTATTATCTTTACTGTAGAAATAAATTCCAAAGGTTACGTATTGGGCTAGTGGTCCAGGATTGCTCAGAATAATGTCTTTTTTATCATTCTTCTACTTGATAAAGGATGGTGGAAAATTACTCTCTCCAGCTTTTCCACATAAACTTACAAATGCTTCCCATGAGCTCGTGGATTAGCGTTATTAAATGGTTGCTCTGGACATAATGAATGTGAGGGTAGGGATGGGAGAAAACAGAATGTTTTTGCAGAGATTGTTTCTTTGTCCAGGCTCCAAGAGACATTCCTAAAATGGAGACATTAGTGATGGCTCTATGAACATTGCCTGATACTGATGGAAAGCAAAGTACTTTGCTTCAGAAATGTATTTGATTAATGTGGTACCACGTTGCTTGTCAAAGCAGAAAGGTGGCTTTTGAATTCCTATAAAAATGTCATGGAGAAAAAGCCAATACTAGCTACAGGGCTGCAATTTATATCTTACAAATGCTGATGTGAATGTCCTTTGGGAAACACAGCAGCAAGGGAACAAACTTGGTAAACTGAAATGTAGAGGGATTTATTTCCTCTAAGTTTTACTGCTTGGTTTGCTAAGTTCATTGTGATGGATGGGACATAATATATAAAATGAAGGGCATATACTCATATATGAGTAACCACTGTGCATATACCATACTTCAGTTTTCAATTTGAGATAGAAATATAGGATTTATTATGGATGATATTATGAAGTTTATCTTAAATCCAAGAGCTGTTGATTGCATATTAAAATGGTAGTTCACGTCTATCTCGATTTTTGGTAAATCTCCATTGATGGATAAATCATGTTAGAGAATTTCAATTGTCAGCAGAATTTATATTTCAATGAATATTTGGGAATTTTCGTCAAGAGCTTATAAATTTGACCTTTATTGTGACAGCGTTCTTGAGGTGCACATGTAAAGATCTACCATGAGAAGACTATGAGATTTTTATGTCTTTTAGAACAGACCCAGTAATATTTGCTTCAGATAGTTGTGCAGCACAATTATTGACATTTAGAATAAATTAATTCATAATTTATGACTAGTGATGAAAGACTGCAAATGAAAAATATGCTGAATTTGGTGGAATTGTTGAGTTGGAGCAAAGGTCAGTTTTACTTCTAACACAGTTCATTCTATACTATATAATGTAAGTGATTTTTGTTATGCCAAGCAACTGAGCATAATAAAGTCTTGAAACAGTCCTCTATTTTAGTAAAAGCTGAATGGGATTAGATTTTCAGTCAGACTAAAGCTCAAAAATATAGGTACTTAAAATCTGAGTAACTTAATTTCCTTTCCCTTTTGAAAATGTAGCCCTGCAGCAGATCTTTGAAGTGCAAACTCTGAGACAGCAGTATTAAAATAATCATGGATCTGGAGGAAATACCACAGAAACATCCAGCACGGTTTAATCAAGAATAGAAATTCATTTGAACTTTCTGTGGTCTATTGAATATTAAAAAATTTCATATTTAAAATAGAAAAAAAGAAGCTTTCAGCAAAGTTCTGATCAGAGTCAGTGACATTTCTGGTGTAACACTTGAATATTAGGATTAAGTTTGAAGGTTTCTACTCATCTTCAGCAAACTTTCTTGTATGTTATACTTTGTATTTATTACTACTAGTTGAAAAATAGCTGATCTGTGCTACAGGCTGTGGAACAATGGGAATAAAGAGCTAAAACCCCCAGATGACTACTTTGGCCAAACAAACAGCCCAAGAGCTGTTGATTGCATATTATTGTGCAATTTCTCAGCATTTTGTTATGAAATTCATGTTTTTGGATTTTGTTTTATAGCCTGTGTCCCTATACTGGATTGCATCTCTGAAGAGAAGTATTTTGTGCAACTGCTGTATTGTAGAATTTTTGTTATTGAGAAGAGGTTTCCTGTTGGAGATGTTTCTGTATGTGTGAGAATGGCTAGGTAATGATCAAATTCTTTCTTGGGAAACTTGTGGTTCAGGAGCTTCTGCACAGCATCACATTGTGCTGTTGTACTAAACATCACTAAATCTCTCTAAAATGTGTATTTTGTTAAAATAACTAAACTAAATAGATTGGATTATCAGGAAATCTACACTGATCAAAGGGGTTTTTTTTGGACATCAGTTTTGAGAGTCTTAAGCGAAGAGAGCAGTAAGAGCATGAGTCACTGAAAGAGTGTTTTGAAATAGCAACAGTGGAAAAACCCATTTTCAACCCAACTGTATAAATTAACTATTATTGTGTAGGAACACTCTGAGAGGAAGGAAGTACATTGGCATTGTTGCTGGGCAAATGTCAAAACTGCAAGTCATTGTGTCCCCATTGACTTTCTTCCTGGAGTCAAAATCCCAAATCAAGTTTTATATAATTTATATATTTATTCCTATTACCCCTGAATTAGGATTTGAGGATTTTCCCTTGTGAAAATCCTCCATGAATGTTAAAGTGTCTAGCAGAGATTACATTGCTCCTCACTTCCTACCATTGCCATCTGTGTGTGGGTGTCTTTTGGGGGGCAGTATGGCAAGAATTACAAGTATTTCTGAAGGAAAATATTGTATTTCTTAGAGATATTAATGTGGAAATATGAAAAAAAATACAGATTTGCTTGAAGCATGGTCAAGAGTTTCACAAAGCTTTTTTGTGGAACTTGGACGGTATTTGGTTTTACACGCTACTTTCAAACTGCTGATGTAAAAAAATAAGAAAGCAAAAGCGTTTATTGTGGCAGAGAAACTCAGGCAGCTTTTACTGTGCTGTGAAGATTATCAAAGTGCAGTGTGCAAACACTTACTGATATGTGTATGAGAGAAAGAACATATGGTTATCGATCTACCTGTTTTCTATGTACAAAGTTGTCAGCAAGACACAGTAAAACATCCAGTAGATCCAAAAAGAAGGCTAGATGAACTATTTATGGCAGGTAGCAAAATTTTCCCTTAAGAATACATTGACAGTTTTCCTGAAATAATCTTAGATGAATTTTTCAGAGTGAGAGTTCAAGGTAGTTAGACAACAGTGATGTTACTATTGCCCTTTTATATGTTATTTCAAGAACAGGAGGTCAAACTTGGGATAGGAGTCACATATCCATTTCCTTCTTAGCTTTCCTTGAGGGTGCCTGGTCTTAAATTCATACCCTGCAGTGTTCTCTACTAGCATACACTTCCCAATGCTGTTCTACTTCCCATTAATCAGACTGCACAGCAGTAGGAAGGGGACTCCAGGTGCTCAGCTTCCCACATGGGTGTCCTACAGGGTGGTGAATAATTTATTTTCTCTTCTTATCTCCCAAGCTATTTAACACAAAAGAGTTACAGCTCCAGCAGAAGGAATGAAAAAGTGGCTGCAACCAGAATGCCCCAGTCAGAATGCCTAAAGACTGATGTGGAGACACTTGGGTTCAAATGCCTGAGACTGCTTGTGTCTGAGCAGAAATTTGGACTAAGCTGCCTCATGATTTAGAGAATGTAATTAGTAGACACTAGAGTCTGTTCTTTTCCATGTGGAGTTTCTCACTATTTTTAAAGAGAAATTACATCATCACTGAGAGAGATAGAAAAAAATTTTCTTTAAGCTGGTGACTAGGCACTCACCTACAATGTGGGGCGTTGATATGGCAGAACAGCCTCATTGCCTGTTGATTTACACAGTACACACTGGTGCTGGGAAGAGCATGGACACCAATAGGCTTGATGTTTGGAGGCTTTCTGCTCTCCACTTGGCATTGGATTTGGAACTAGTTTGGAGGATGTGATTTAGCTTGAGTTCCCAAAGGTAATGATAGATGGAGAACATGATGAGCAGCTGAATTCTTGGCTGTTTCTCTCTTAATGGTACCCAAATGTGTCTGCAGGTGTTTGAAAGGTAAAGAGAGGAATTGATTGAGAGAAGAAGGATGGGACATTATGATGAGAAAAGTTGGAAGTAATTTAGCTTCTTATCTTCTTTTACCATTATTTAAGATTTCTGATGAACAGGAAATCAAGTAGGTCTCACTGATAAATCTCCTGGCCTCCTTGTTTATCTCAATCTTTAGAAGTTTTGCTTGAAGAATGCATACAGTAGTTAAAAATGAAGTGTGGGGTTTTTTTTCTGGTTTGGTTGGTTGGTCAGTTATTGTTTTGTTTTTCTTTTTTATTGGGAGGTGAATATTTCTCATCAATGAAATTTCTTCAGGGCATTTTTATAAAGTTCACAATTCTACTTACATTTTATAGGCTTTTTTCCCCTCAAAGTGGGGAAAATGTATTTTTTACATAGAGGAAATTGTTGGGGTTTTGCGTGTCATGTGCACACTGATATTCTATTATAGTTCATAAAAAGGACAAGGCTTTACATCATTGTGAAGAAAAGCATAAAAATTCCTTTGCAGTAGACAGGCTGTACAGGGCTTTCATGCTACTTAGTTTTTCTAAACAGTGTCACTCTTGTCTCACAAATGTTTAGCATGAAGCAATCTTCTTCAGCAAGACGCTAAACTCTAGTGCTTAGGAAAAGAGCCTTGGGATTAGAGGGGTTTCATCTGTGGTTACTGGTATATTGCCAATTATGCACAGCTAGTGTCATTTGTAAAACGGTCATTTGTGGCTGTGGAAGAGATCTAAGTAGGGGATGTCTCTTGGGAAACTTTAGAGATAAATGTTGCTGGAATGAAGCAGCAGTTCCTTTTGCTAAAGGAGGCTGGGACCTGTGTGGATTGACACTTTTAGAATAAAGAGTGCCACAGATACACAGCCATATTTAATTATCCTTTTAGTGTTTATGAACTGGATTTGTGCTCTGAAGCTTGGTTATGAGACAGAGTGTGACTGAAGGATTTACGTTACTGAAATTTGATGGCCAGCACAATTGATTTATTTCATATAGGTATGGAAGTGGAAGAGATTTTTGCATTATTAGCTCTTTCACAATATGAATGTAGATGAATTTTCCTGTCTGAAGCAGAAAGTAATAACAGTATCAAGCAACATGTTGTTCTTCACAAGGTTAGGCTAGCCAGAATTATGGATCCTTTCTGCCCTTCTAGGCTTGCATATTTCTGAGGACTGCTTACAGCTGAGAATGAAAGAGTCCAACTCAAAAGCAGTAGGATGATTCATTTGAGGGTTTTATTTCTGCAAATTCTTGTATCTACCTTCACTTTGGAAAAAAGTATATTTCAGCTTACATTGTTTTAAAACTAGAAAACTGTAATTTTGTGTTTGAGTAGTTTCATTAAAATGTCATATTCTCTGTACAGTTAGTATTATTCAGATGACATTTTTAAATTTGCACCTGGGTACAAGCTTCCTGGAGGTTTAACAGGACTCAAACAAATTCATGGTCCACCCTCAATTATAAGAAGTCAAAAGAGTAAGTTTCTGCATTTGTTTTCATCAGTAATTTTAAAAAGCAAGTGACAGAAATGGTGTGAAAGTTCAGATGTAAATAATTTCATTAATCAAATTGCACTCTGATCAATGATGTTTTTTCTTTTAAAAAGTCAACCCACTTAAATAGTAAAGGTCAGGAAGTTAAATGTGTAAGTGCAATCAGCAGAGTATTCAAATTATCACAGTGTCAGCACTGTTGCCACTCATGATAAAAAATTGTACCAAGTTAAATCTATAAATCTATTTTACATTAATCCAGAGGAATACAGGAAAGAAAGAAAAAACCTATTAGCTAAAAATATAGGGTGGAAGGAATTTATGGGGTATATGTTCTTTCAAGAACTTTTGCAATCACAGCCTCAGAGAGGAGTCCCCGCATCCTTCTTTTCCTACCTTTCTGTGGGCATTGCAGACAAGTGACGCAAAGCCTCTCTTTGCTCAGCTGTAATAGGCATAGGGAAAAAATAATCCGAATAATCCAGTATGGGTACTGGATAATAATGTATTTTACCATACTTTAACCAACATATAGTATAGCCGTTGTTTTTCTTCCCTCTGCCCTTCTGCCTGTAACTATATGGTACTTGATTTCTTTCAGATATATGCGTGAAGAATTCGTACACAAACTGTGCTTCTCAGATAAAGAAAAGAAATTGTAAAATATCCATGGTGATATAACTGTGGCAACAAATGCAATGGTTTGTGACGGTGAAAACTTCAAGGAGAATGCAGATTGTTTTTGTCCTGGTCACCAGTGAAAGCCCTTTCTTGCAGAGTCCTACTCTCCATTAGACAGCAATTTTTGTTTGAAAACAGCTAGGGCTGAAAACCTGAGAGACCACTGGCTTTTACAATCTCCCTGCTCATCTAATCCACTTTCTGCATTTCCAATATCTGAATCAGTGAGAAATGAAATTGCACAGTATATTTTTTTTCAGTCATGGCCAAGGATTTTGAAGTGCATATCAGTGACTAACCTTAATTTCCTGATGTATCACCATAAAGTGAAGGTGTTGAAGACAAAAGTTAAAATGACCCAATACCCTCCTTTCTCAATATAAAAAATAAACAGAAAGTGGAAATACAGTACTATTTCCTTAGTAATTTAATAATATTCTTGTCTTGCATTTAGACACTGATACTTTCTAGAGTCGTGTTTATTAAGTTTTCTGTACTGTGAGCTGCCCTGCAAAAAATTCTCTAGGTTCTCAAGGCTAGATGATGGTGAAGCTCTGAAGCTGAGCCAGCTGACCAAGAGGCTCCCTCGAGGGAACACCTGAATGATTTGCTCCTGCCTTTCAGCACCAAAGAGGCCCAGCTGCCCAGATGTCACAGTGCTGGGCAAACATAACCATGATGGTTACATTGCTCTTGAGAGTTCAGAGAGCAAAAGTCTTGACTGTCAACAGAAAAACCCTCTCTCTTGGTATCCGTGATGCAGGGGAGCTTCCTGTGTCACCTTCCCCCTTCATCATCTACAAATACTCTGAGGCCTAAAAGTAAAAAGAAGAATAGGTTTTAGTTACTAAACTGAGATATTAACAGCGAAAGACTATTTTCTTTGCAGAGTTGAACCTGTCTCTTTATGAAGTAAGAAATCATTGAATTAAGTTTCTCAATGGTCTCTTTGTTTGTGATTCTGATTAATAAAATATGCTTTCTTGCAACTCTCTCTTCTTCCGCTAAATATGTTTTTGAATTTTGAAAAAGATAGTGCATTTTGAATTTTGCTTTTCTTTTGCAGTACTAATATCATATCTTTTTTTCTGTTAGATCAAGGCTTACATGGCTCATTGCATCTATGCATAGCAAAAATTTGATTTATAATTCCTGTGAAATTTTCTATAGGTCAGAACCAGCACCTTTTGGAAATGTACTCTGTAAGAACTTGTATAAAATAGGTGATTTTCTCTGAATGGTAACCTTAGCATTGCCCTGGCCTTTATGACTTGGAAATTAGTATTGCAGAGTTCAGACAGCATGCTTTTCTCAAAAAGTATTTTCTTAAGATGCTGTGACAGCTTCAGCAACTGCTATTTTTGGACCATTTCATTTAAAATTAATCACTTGTGGAATTTTCAGCAAGTGCATTTTGCAAAGAACATGACTGAGTCTTTTTTCTTTGTGTATGAACATAGACATGTTTTTGCCTATTTCTTCAAGGAAGATGAAAGTCTGTCATTTCTGGACTTGAGTAAGATCTTGTGAATTTTATTGCCTTTATCTGGCTAGGTGCTGGTGTTTCAGGAATCTCACTGTTGGCTTTCAGGCTCTATGTCTAAAAAACCCCATTTTTTCGAATGTTTTCTGCTCGTGTTAGCTTTAAGATATTTTAAAAAATTATTACTTTGCCTTGCCTGGTTTTATTTGCTTTAGAAATTGGCATGACAATTGAAGGTTTTTTCTGGGATTTCAAAATTCAGTCAGCAATTTGACTGGTCTTCCACACCTTGCAGATCTAATAGCCAACTTGCCTTTTTTGCTGCTTGCTGGAAGTGAGGCAGGGAGACCTGGAGAACTTGAGGATCTGCTCTGACAATATTATAACTGGGTCTCTGATATCACACATTAAGTGGCATACAAACACTGAGTATATGACGCAGCAAACATTTTCTATTTTGGATTGCTGAAATTTTCCTTTTTAGGTGAGTCCAGTACCAAGGTAGTGGCTTCCACGAAATTTATTTCATCTGACTAGCTTGTCTTTCTGCTAGATTTCTGGTGATAGGACAGAATCAGGTTTGAAGGTTAAAGATTTTTCATCCTATAAGTATTAGTTCTTGTTTACAAATAATGAAGTTTATATTCTTCGATCTTAATTCCTGTAGATGTGAAGTGTCGTGTATGAAAACTGACATGAATTTACTGGCCAGTTTTTTTCAAAGCTACACTCACAGGAAGTATTGTTTTCCTGTTTTCACCTGTTTTGCTGCCGTGGTTTTTTTTTCCTGAGATAAGAAATTAGAGTAATGATTTTGCTTTTAGAAACACATTTGCATAAGTAATAACCCTTAGAAAAGAGCACAGGAATGATTAAGAGAAACAATATTGTTGATTAGATGTTAAAACCAGAAGCTAAAAAAACACCCAGCAAGCTCTGGGTTATAGTTAATACCTTTAACTCTGGGTAAAGTTAATACCTTTGTTATACTTTTAGGACTAGAGTTGGCCCCAAGATGTCCCAAAGAAATATGAACTGATGCATTTCTCACTTGTGGTATGACAAATTACTTGCAAGTTGGTTTTACTTGAATAGCCTTCACACTAGAAGAAGAGTACTGATGTTGATATTTATTCATCTGTCATTAAAATCATGGATCTGAAATCATCAGTGTGTTCAAATGCAACAGCTGGCTTAAACTCCTGTCCAGGTTTTCATGTGCCAGGGCAATGGCTTCAGGGTAAAGTGTGAATAGAGCATCAATGAACTGTCATAATCAGATGGTGCCATTTTCAAGGAAGCCGATTTCCCACTCGTATTTATAATAAGCCAAAAGACAGTGGAACATATGGAAGTGAAATTTCTGATGTGAAGACCATGTATATGCAAATGTGAGGCCAGGAGCTGAGGGCTGAGGAATACAGCATGTCACTGTAAGAAAGTTTTCAAAAGATGAAAAAAGGAAAAAAGCTTTTGGAGGCGAGATGAAAAGAATAGAAAACTTCTTCCCATATGGTACCTGAGAGATTTTAAAGAAGACAAAGTTAAAAATCAGTATTCAAAAATGTCATGTTGTTTTTCTAATTTTTGTCTTTGATCTTTGAAGATTTAAGAAAATATTTAGGGCTGACTAACTTCTCTAGTCAGCTGACAGAAAAATATAGCTATGCTTGGAACTGCATCATTGAGGTTTATGAAGTTTCATCTTATATTAAACTAAAATTCTTCCGTCAGTGTCAGCCTTGTAAATTTCATATGTATAAAAAAAGGACTAAAATTGTATTTATAAAAATAGAATATTTTTGGGGTAGGAATATCTGTCTGTAACATTTTGTACACCTCCAACAATGTGCAAAGATAAATGGCCTCATTTAAGGTATAAAGCCATGTAAATGCTATGAGAAACAGTGCCACTGCAGTGGCAAAATTCAGACATTTAACACAGTAATGAAAATGTCTCCTATGGGCACGGTTGTTAAATCTCTAGAGATTTTCACTGCTATGTAATCAATTTAGTAATGCATACTCACATGGAAAGCTATAATATAATCAACAAGACTTTGTAAAATTCATGATAGAGCTATTCACTAAGTGTAATAAAATAAAAGTTGTAAGGAGAATTAAGTTTCCTTCTCTGAAGTACCTTTTAAAAATATTGTTTTCATTGCCTTAAGAAAAGCAAAGGAAATTATGCATTATGTAAAGTACAGGAAGAAATCTGAATCTAGGGAGCGACAGGGGAAATATGCTCCACGTTCTAATGTTATATATTATTGTACACTCAAGAGATTTTATTGTTTTGATTTGGCTTGTGTTTGTGTGAGTTGTATAGATTTTTATTATTGTTTTAAATCTAAGGTTTATCAAAGGGTTTTTTTATTATGCTTGGTGGGAAATAGATGAGCAGGTTAAATATTGGTTCTATAAGGAAATATGTGATGTCTCTCTCTGTTGCATTGCTTGTCTGAACTGGAGGTATCATGAAACATGAAGAACATGCATGTAACATTGCTCAGTGTTTCACTCATTTTCCCTCTAAGCCAGTTTGGTTATTTCAAGTTGCTTAAATCATGAATGTGGTTTGAGATTTTTGTCTGCAGAAATGCTTCATAATTTATTTTGCAAATCATATTCTCAGTGGGCAAAGTTCAACTGTAGCTTTCTGTCTGAAAAACAAGGCTGACTTCAGCTTGTGGCAAGAAGTGCCAAGTGTGGTAGAAGTGCAATTGATAGAAATGCAAGCCCAAGAGGAGCAGATGGGTTAGGAATTAGGAGGTGAGGTTGGAAGGATACTCAGTGTGAAAGGCAGGAAGAAATCTGGTGTCAAATGTGTTAAGAGGTGAGCAATGGCATGGGACCTTAAAACAAGGCAGGAAATTAAATGGAAAGAAAAGGATATGCAGTAAATGAAGGGAGGGAGAGCAAGGGAGACTGGAGTGGTAAGGAAAGCACTTTAGCACTGAGGGAAAAATGAATTTTGTCAAGAGTTTAGCCATGAGGTGGCATTTGGTACATTGGTAGTCCATATGTAGGTAACTGAATATGTTTTTACTGGTAAACTAATTTTTAAGGAGGGGAAATTTAGTATTAGATTAATAAAGTGTTTTTCTATGTGAATTTTACAGTAGTATAATTTTAAAAATGCAGACTACTGTTGCACATTTAATGCACTTCTATTATTTTTTGTAAGTCTTAGCCTAAAGAAAGAAGTGCTATGTTTTACTGCTAAAACAAAGCTAAAAAAAGAAACAAAACTAAAATAGAATAGCCAGGGGTTTTTTTTCTAGACAAACTGAGCAGAAAATGTAGATCTCTTCCATGGAAGAACAATATGAATTGCCTCAAGGATCTGAAGAATAGGGAGAGAAAACTTACTAATCTATAAATGCCTTTTCTTTTGCTCCTAGGTTCAGATATTGTTCAATGGTTAACGAAGAACTTATCGATAGAAGACCCAGGTAATTTCTCATGTTTTCACATCTTCAATTCTAGTTTGTTTTTTTTTTTAATTATTGGACCTGACTTTGTTTTCTGCTGCAGTGGGAGTGACAAGACAGCATTTTACCAGTGTAATTTCAGTAGCAAAACTGACATCAAATCTTAGAAACGTTTGCTAAGAATCTGAGGATTTTGATTAGCTGTTTTATTGCAGCAGGTAACAGGAAACAATATGATGGACAAGAATGATAATGATAGTTCTTTGGTAGGAAATGTGTTTGAGTCCATGAGGAATTTACTCAGTGTTATGCTAAATAGTTTGTTAAATACATGCTGTTTTCTTACAGAATTTTTCAATATGTAAAAAATAAATAGAACTATTAAAATACATTCTTGTACTGTTACCAAAAGCTAATCTTAAATCTGGATGCTTTTATAGCATCTTAAATGGAAAGTGAAATGCAAATAAAATCAGTGATATAAGGATGAATATTTCATTGCTTGATCAGCTGTTTTGGGACATGGAAGTAAAGGTTTGGTTCCAAACTCTGCCAATGGTTTCTTGTGTGGCCAGCAGGAAACACAGTTTGGTTATTGAATTTAGATATTATTTATCTCCCTGATTTACAGGAATCTAGTTACCTGATCAGAAATTTCCCATAAAGGAATGATTTCTAGTAGAAAATACTGAATTGTAAAAATAAAATATTCTGTGGAAGTTCCGTTTTTCTTTTAGTTAGCGGAAAGATAATGTTCCTTCTTTAAAAAATGATCAAAAATGCTTTTTTTCCCTTGCTTTGTTTCAGGCTTTTTTTTTTTTTTTTTTTT
>VZTH01005176.1:61285-117312 GCA_013397815.1 Aleadryas rufinucha
TTTTTTTTTTTTTTTTTTTTGGTTTTTGGGGGTTATTTTTGTCTTTATTTTTAAAATATGTTTTTCTGTCAAATTATAAATCAAAGTATGATCATTGCAAAAAAGCAAAATCACTGTATCTAAAATTGCTACTTGAGCAATGAGGAACTGTCAATGCATAATTTGATATTTGGAAGTAGTCAGTTCAGTACATGTTGACACATTACATTAAAGAGATCACTACATTTTTATCTAATTTTGGACAGTGCTGTATGTTTGCTTCCTGAAGGTAATGTGCAGGTTTCAAGAGACCTAAGTTTGACACTGCATTTCTCAGTTGTCAGCTACAGAGCACTCACCTGTTTGTATTTACCAGAGTCTGAAAGATTGCCATGCTATGTTTATTTGATGTGGAAGCTTAACCTTTGTTTGTTAAACCAGAAATACAATACTGGAATAGGCTGTCATTCAGATTACCTCCTTGTTGCAAAATATGGAATAGAAAAAGCTTGTACTAAACTGAAAACATGTCTCCTTGGTTCCTTATGTTCATATCCAATTAAAATTAAACAAACACACAAACTACTAACATATGTAACCAAAACACCACAGTAATTTAACTGAAGCTGTGTTTTATCCTCTCAGATTACATGGATGGAAAAAAACTATCCACAATGACAAAAATGTCTTATGTATATTGGTCCTAGTCCAAAGTCAGTTATCTGGAGCTGGTTAAATTCAGATCTTCAGAAAACAAATAGCCCTAAATGCTTCCTTTGGGTAATGCTTAGAATTGCCAGATGACAGTGAACTTGACAGATGGTGAGCAAGAGCTTTTCACATGGCAGAACTTCTGAAAATGTTCTGTTTTTTCAAAATCCGTAAGTGTGTGGCTTTTCGTTTCAGTTCTGGACAAGTCAATCTAGAACCGCGTGTGGAAAAGCCCTAAATTTCTGCAATCTGTTGTCACCGTAATTTGAATTTCCAATGTCTTCTGACTGATTTTAACCAGTGTGTCAGGGTTTAACCTGGTTGTTTTTTACTAGGGTCCTTGTGAAGCTATGTGTATAAGCTTTTGTGATGCAGAAATAAATAATGCCTTAGTTTGCACTGAAAATTATCACCTCTGTCTAAATCTGATATCAGCCACATACCTGGAAGAACAACATAAAGTAGACCTTGGATTTCATATTTTAAGAGTGTCTTCTATTCTGTCCAGAAAAATGTAAGGACTGTTTGCACAACTCATCTACCAGTGCTGTGCAACTACTCATGCAAGCAAGGCAGGTAAATTGTGACTTAAGTAGACATTCACAGAAGGGGCCTCAGGTTAGAAGGGACTTCAGAAGATCATGTGCTCCAAAATTTAATGGAGAGGCATACCTGGGTGAGATTATCTAGCACTGTGTCCTGTCTCGTCCTGAATTCTGCCACTGATGGGAATTCCACCACATCCAGTGATTATTTGTTCTCACTGTAAAAAATTTGAATAGATGAAACCTCTCTCCATGAAACTTGTACCCATTGCCCCTTATCCTCTCAGCATGGCTCCCTGAGAAGAGAATCTCTGTCCTCTAAGTACTGGAAAAATGTGATGAGGTCCCACCTTGAGCCTTGTTCTCCAGGGTGAAAACACTTAACTCCTTCAGTCAACTTGTTCTTTAATAAAACACAGAACTAGTAAGAAGAAAGTGACGCTACCACACTTCATATATAAAAAAGTAATATTTTGTAGTGCAATTTTTTACTTTGTTTTGCATAGGGAATACAACTCCAATACTATTTAAGTGGGATGAAGTAGGCAGCTTTATGGATAGTGGGAGACCCAAAGGTAATAGGCCTGACAGCAACATTTGCTTCAGTGTGTTAATAAGTGTAAAGCTCTCACCTGGAAACAACAATTTCCAATAAAAAGTAATAACAAGTTGGAACTTGTAAACTGCTGGTCAATAAAACCAAGCAAATTTTTCATAAATGGAAAATAATTTTCAGTGGAATATTTGAAAGATTTTGGCTTGCTGCAGTAGATCTCCATCAAGAAAATAAACTGGAGATGATAGGTGGATTCTGCTAAATTGCACCAGATTTGAAGTTATTTCAGTGGAGCAGAGCCTGTGCCCAGAATAGCTGTGCACACCGCAATGTACAGTTGCTGTTACATTGTTTGCTTTTCAATATGTGCTTAAAAAATGTTTGTGTTTCAGCCTACCACTCATCTGTAAAATTTTAAGGAACAGAAATTGTCCAAGTTATTTTTATTGGTAAAGTTTTATTCAGGCATAAATATAAGCATGATCTCAACCTGAAAAGAAGCAATTAACTGAGTTTACAGAATTGTAAGGGCTTGTGGTTTGGCACTTAGACATGTGTTGTTGAATTGACCATTACAGGGTAAGTGCTGAGTCTTCACTGATGTTGCCAATTACTCTTAATGTGGAAAATCTACTTTGTTTTTCTACATTGTGTTTTCTTTTTTAAAGTGATCATTAATGACGTGAAATGCACCAGACTGACCACACCAGAGACTGAAGTTCTTTTAATCCTTTGTGGGAAAAATAGAACAAAAGGCATAGATGAGCTGATTTAAAGGTATCAGCTCAAATTGCCAAGAGAATAATCCTGTACTTGGTTCTTGCACGGATTTCTTCGATGCCCTTTTGGCAAACACTTGATTTCTCTATTCCCTAACATTCAACATGCTAATAGTAGATCATTCTGTTGTCTCCTAAAGGAAAAAGAGCAGCATGAGTTTTCCAGTCTTTTCACAATGATATATGTGTTATTCACAAACACTCCTTTAATCTTTAAGTCATCCCATGAATAGTTTTCGTCTAGATGTCTCAGAAAACTAGATAATAAGAGTAGATAATGTAGACACCATCCTCGTGTTCCTTTAAAGTACCTTTATTCCTGAGTGTTGCTTGTTTAATTTTCTCATAGCTGCTAATGAACTGAATTTGGCTGGAGGCACTTCTTCATCTGATGGTTGTTCCAGCAGAGACACTGCAGCCGCTCTAGAATGCTCGACCTCTACATTCACATTGCCCTGCTCCAGCTCATTTAGGTAGTCTGTTGAAGTAGTTTGGTACTGCTCTTGGACATCAGGAATTACACTGTGGTCAAAAATATATATGACTAGATCTACTTTTATAGTTATGAAGAAAGACGAGCTTGGTATTTACACCCTCCTGTGATTTTTCAGTTTCAGTTCTTACCATTTACAGTCTTTTCACTTAATTGGTATAACTAATTGTAACTCAATGCCCATCAGCATCCATGCAAACTGTGGTCACAGATCCAGTGCAATAAAAAGGGAGGGTTTTGTAGTACATCTGTTTATTTTTCTTCCAGTTTTCCCACCTTTGCTTTGTAGTCAAACTTCTCTCCAGCAGCTGCTATACTAATAATGACCTTGATAATACACAGGACTTGCTTGAAAGAGTTAGAAGAAAAATGTTAGGGTTTTTATTTGACTTTAGGAAAGTTAACTTGAAAAATTGTTCCGTTCTCTGTTTTGCCCTTTCCCCAGTTATATGCAGAAAGGTAGCAGCAAAGAGCAGGAGCCAGACAAGATGTTCTAAACAATTGCCATTTGGGAAACAGCACTAGAGAACTGCAAGCAAAAGGGAGGTACTTCCAGAGACTGCTAACAGAGAAAAGAGTCTCTTATGAGAAAGAATAAAGAAGGGAATGGAAAGGTCATGCTTATCTTTGCAGTCTTTGCATTAATCTAAACTTGTGGAAGTGCAGTAAGAGTGGAATGCTCTCCTTTATCATCTTAACTTAAAAAAACCCCCAAACCCCCAATAAAAGTAATTTATACTGCCTGCACACATACCATACCCCTCATACTGGGAAACCAGAGACACCAGACACTCTAATTTTTCATATGCCTAATAGAAATTCTGGCGGATTTTATTCCATAGCAAACTTCATGGGTCCACTGAATCTTCTGTGTAACTAACTTCCCAGCTTTCTTCTACTGGGTGAATTTGGTCTGAGTTGTCAGACGCTGTAACATTTCAATGGAATAATGACTTTTATCTCAGATGAACAAAAAGAAAGTAAAGCAAAATTCTGTTTGAGAATGGAAAATGTCAGAATTTGCAGACATTGCTTTAGTATCAATGATATTAACATTATGATACTCATGCAAAATATGTGTGGGTCAGGTTTCCTATAATTACATGCAGCATAAGTGGTACTTACCTGTGTCTGGTAATCACTGGGCTTCTAGGCAGTCTTTGAGGTTCCAGGAGTGCAATGGTAAATGTTCATATGTAGAGGGTGTTTTATTTGCCCAAAGCCTTTAGAAAGATTTTGTAAATGGTGAACAGAGGTGTACTGACTGCAATTCAGTTGTGACAGGATATATCAGATTTAGTGGATTTCATGTTTTTTTTCCACTGAATCTTCTTCCAGAATAGTAGAATCTATTATCCTGTGTAGACTGTGTGTGTTAGGAGTGTTTTCCAAGTGCACACAGACCTGCAGGGCTACCTGGAGTGAGCTGTTTTTCTGCAAATGTGCCAGTACTGTTTGAACAGTCTCATTTCCATGTAGTCACTCTTGAAAGTGATTAATATGTTCCTAGTTCGGCCATTTTATTTCCTCTCTTGTAGATAGGTGGTAGGCTACATCAGTACTCATTTTCAATTTTCTTTGAAGGAGCAATCATTTCTTCTGATCTTGTTCGTAGTGTGGCATCTGGTTAAAAATGAACAATTTTTTACACTTGTAAGGAAGATCCTAAGTTTGTGACTGGTGTTGATGCAAAGTGTGGTATCAGTGTCATGATGCAAAGTATGTTATCATGGTATTAGTGACAAAGTGCTTCCTTTACACAGGCAGACAGGTCAAACTATTACAAATATTTCATCTTGCTTAGCATGTCTAAATAAAATCCCTCCTTTGTTATTGCCTTAATGAGGCATTATTTTGCAAGATTTCATAAAAAATAGTTTCTTTTTTTTCATCCTGGCAATTAAGAAATTTTGTAAACATTTGAATTACCTGGTAAGTATGAATGAGTTACATCTGTTTAATTTATAAATAAATTTCCATCTTGGAGTAATGAGTAAAGATGACAAGTATGGAATTTGCTGCTGTCTAGCATAGTTTTCTGTACAATGGTAAAAATAAAATGATATTACTAGGTACTGGTATGACAAAATACATGTGATCTGTAAAATTGTTTCTGTGAGCAACCTGTCTGACATTGTCAATAGCATACTGATTCAAAAGAGATCTCTTTTGGTTCTAATTAGGCTTTGGACCTACTGAGAGGTGTCCCTGACCATGTCAGCAGAGTTGAAACTAGATGAAATTTAAGGTCTCTTCCAACCCAAACCATACATTAATTCTATGAATCAACTATAACTTGTGTGACATACACATTTTCTGTATAAAACAGAACTCTATTGATGCTTCCTTATCTCTGCTTAAAAGCAAGTTTTTCTTCATACTAGCCCTAGTTCCACGGTGATGACTTCAAAGATAGTTATTTTAATAGGAAATAATTATTGCATTTAATGTTAAAGTCTCTAGATTCTACTCAGAATTATTTTCAGTATTAAGTGTAATACCTTCACAGGACATTCATTCCTTATCCTTTGTTTTAATCATTGAAAGTGAAATTCCAACCTCTGCACAAAGTTGGAGGTTTTATTTTTAACTCCAATGAAACAAGATTTAAGTAGGTGCCTTTTAAAATAGGATTAGGTGTAATATGGTCTTCAAGCTACATCTCAGGCTAAAATCCAAAATCTAGCTTATAAAATGTGTCTGATACCCAGTTAGATTTTAAAAATTGAAACAAACCAACAATCAGCACATTTTGTACAATTCACCAGGCAGCATGGGCTTTATTTCACTGTGGTCTTTCAGTCTTATTGAGAGAAAAGGAAGAAAAAGTACTGACTTGAATACAAAATGCTGATTAAAAAATGTCTGAACAAGCCTACTGAGATAAAAGATTAATGCTAAAACTGTTACCTGATCAAGATAACAGAAGCTGAAACATCATTAAGCTTTAATTTTAAGTAATTCCATTGGAAAGGACTTCAGATGCTCTGTTGCACCATTTGAAGGAAGATTTTCATCCTGTCACAGAATAAGTTAGGCCTTAAATCTAAATTACACAATTGAAATCTTTACCCATGAGGTTATATCAAAATACACAGCTTCGTCATAAATCTATACCTAAGATGAGCTATTGAAAAGTGATACTTGCTTCTCACCAGTAATTTATAAGGACTGAAAAGCTTTATAATCCGTTTTCAGAATGAAATATCAAATTGCGCATTTTTTCCTTAATTTTCTTTGAAAGTTTTTCACATTGTTCTTCCAGGGAACCTGGTGTTCCTAAAGTGTGTATTTCCTTCTGGGTGTTGTACCAATATCTTTTCCTTGATGTTGCCACTCAGAATATGAAAGAAATATTTCAGCATAATGCAAATATAGGTAAAGCCTGTATTAACTCCCTATTGATGCATCAGATTTTAAAAGTAACAGTCTTCAGATCCCAAATCCTGCTGATTCGAAAATATTGTCTGTTCCCCATCCTGTCTGCTTGCATTGCAACTCCTCAAACAAGTAGCAGCATGGTCAGAGACTATTACGTTACTGACTGTTAATAACAACAAACGTATATTGACTTAGCTAAGGATGAAAGCACAAATGAAGACTCCAAGAAAAAGTATGCTCTTTTAGGGAGAACTCTGATAACCTTTAGAAATAAAGCTAATTATTTAATTGCATAAATTGAATTAAAATGACCTTCTTAATAAAATATTTTATCTTATTTCTTTCATAAAGTTACTAGGAATTTTTGTGGTTTTCTTAGTGTTTGACAGCCTCCTTCTGAACCTTTTGGGATCATACCAAGTTTTGGAGGTTTAAGAGGAAGAACATTAACTAATTCCCAATTCACACTGGCATAATTAATTAAAAGCAGCTAAATAACTGTCTAGAGAATTCATTAGATTTCTGCTTCCTTGTTTGCCAAAGAACTGTGTTATATAGTAATGGAAAATGCAAGTAGGTGGAAGTGAGATTTTAAATCTGGCCAAGTTAATTGAATAAAAGCAGTTGAAATCCTATTTCATCTTGCCAACAGCTGCTGCAGCTATTTATAGTCAAGTAAACAAAAATGTTTTGATATTTACATGTCATATGTACTGCTTGATGACTGGAAGGTTAGTGTGAGGCTTTCTCTTGATTTTGTTAGTAATTGACCTTAGGAGTGTTTTAAGTTTATCAGTAGCACATGTAGAGAAATGCTGCTGTACACACAGGGGCACAGTGATGGTCCAGAATCAATCACATTTACTATGCAAAGGACATTGCTTGCCATTTCATCTTGGACAGATTAATATTTCCTAGGCACCCTCTCATTTTTTCCAGTATTCCCCTCCCCTCNGGTTCTCATTTGTTTATGGCTGGTGGTTGGATCTAATTCATGTGTTCTTCTCCATTCAAATGTTCTCCCTCCAATGTCTCTCCCTTTTTCTAATTTCACTGGTTGCATTCAGTCATCTACCCAAATTCCACAAATTATCAGGATTTTAATTGTTTGTGTGGCAAGGATGGGTGACAAGAGCCATGTCGACTCTGGTTTTGTCACTGCAGTACCTCATTTGGCTTCAGAACACTTGGAACCACAAAGTATAAAATATCTAGTGTCAATAGGATTTAATTTTTATAGGTGATAAAAAATTACTGTTCTCACTAAAGGTGAGGCTCAAATTAATTTTAAAAAATCCAAGCCATAAAAAGACTCTATTCACCCCAGTTAGGCATGCAGAAATTATTACAAGTAATTTACACTTCCTTTTGAAAATTTGTTTCCTAATTACTGTCTACTTTATGGTAATACTTCAGTTAAACTGGAAAACTTAACCTTTTAATGGCCTTTAAGCTTATTAGAAATGTGAAATATTTGCCTCTTGAAATTTTGGAATTATTTACATCATCAAATATGACCACTAGCATGAAATGAAAAAAAAGCAAAAATATAAGAAGCAGCCACTATATAATGGTAACTGTGGAACAAAATCATGGACTCATTGAGGTTTGAAAAGACCTCTAAGATCATTGTGTGCAGCCATTAAACCAGCACTGCCAAGTCCATTACTAAACCATGTCCCTAAGCACCACATCTACACATCTTTTAAATACTTCCAGGGATGATGACTCAATGCTTCCCTGGGCAACCTGTTCCAGTGCTTGACAACCCTTTCTGTGAAAAAATTTTCCAGTCCAAATCACTCCTGGTGCAATTTGAGACCATTTGCTCATCCTATTGGTTGTCACTTGGAAGAAGAGGCCGACCCCCACCTGGCTGCAGCATCCTTTCAGGCAATTGTAGAGAGTGATAAGGTCACCCGGAGACTCTTTTTCTCCAGGCTAAACAGCCCCAGGTCCCTCAGCTGCTCCTCACAAGACTTGTGCTCCAGACCCTTCACCAGCTCTGTTGCTTTTCTCTGGACACACTCCAGCACCTCAAAGTCTTTCTTGCAGTGAGGGCTCAGAATTTTTTGTGTGTGTGTGTGATATGCTTGTGCTCCTGGTGTTTTCTGGTTTGTTTTCTATTTCTTTCCTAATAATTCATTATTTTCTGTTTGAGATTTGAGCAGGCGTTTTCACAGAATCACATATAACGCCTCTAGTTTTTCTTGAGCAGCAGCAGTTACCTTGCAGCCACTTACTGGACATGTGCAATTGGAAAGAGAAAGTTCATATTTAAAATGCTTAGCATTTATCCAAATTCAGTTTCATCTCCTGTTTTATTGTGTAGTGAATCAGCACCATGTAGTTTTACATCTCCTCACAACTGACTTTTTGCTGATCTCAGTAATGTTACACTTTCAGCAAATTTTATATCTGATGTAATATTATCATTCACATCCATCTGTAAATAATTTAGGATTATCCTGAACAGTCCAGGACCTACTAAACACGGTTACTGTGGTTGCCTCCCCTTCAGTATAATATTACTACTTCAGTGTAATGTTTATTCCCTCCTTTCTACCTATTGCTTTTCTCATGATCTGCTTAATACCTTTAGGGGGAATTATGCCAAGAGCTCCCTGGAAATCCAGGATAATGTGTTAACCAGGTATTCATTACCTTATATGTTCTCTAATTCCACATAGGAATGCTCACAGAGTTGTGACACGAATCCAGCAACAAAAGTCATCCTGAATCTTCCTTTTTTGTTGCATTGATCTTTATTTTCATTCCTTCTATCCTTTATTATAGTGCCTATCATTCTGTCTGTATGGGTGTCTGTTTTGTACATTATTTTTTCCCGCATATTTCCCGTGCTTGTCTTTCTAAAACCTAAGGACATATTTTCCAACTTTTTTCCTTTAGTACTGAGGGTGATTAAATGATAAGTGGCACACTACAGCTAACAGTTCAGCCATTTAATATTTTACTTGCCTTAAAACACAGATTGACTGTTATTTTGAACCAGATACTTCTGTTCATTTTATCAATTTATTTTAAAGTCTTTGATAGGTTTTGCTGCTGCTATTGCCATCAATGCCATCTGTCCCATCTCTTCCTTCTACATTTAGATTCTGTCACTAGAGAATAAATAGGTCATTCATGGAGGCCTTTTTTCGTTTTGTGGGGGAAAAAGGCACTTATGAAAGGGTTTCCATTGAGCTATTTTTGCTCGTTAATAGCTGTCAGTATTTCTGTATATTTAATAGCGGAGTTTGTCTGGCTGAACTGATAGTTCTCTACAATTATCTGTGTAAATCCCTTGCAAAGGGGAGAAGTGAGCACTAAGAGTGGGAGTTATGATAATAGGAACATGGGATGGCATAAAATGGACTTTTGCAACACTGGCAATTTTGCTCCTTCATTTTGATGACGACAGTGAAATATATTTTATTTTCTAGCCAAAGTGCTATAAATAATGGACAAAGAAAACTTTCTAAAAGTGTTCCTGTTTGTAATAACTGCCTTGGGGATTCTTGTGTATGTGCATCCCAGATGACTGTATCTGATCACATGGGGAGTGACATGTTATTCTCCGGAAAAGTCACCTCCACATTCTTTGTTGTTACCGTTCCTGAGCTTTGATGGCATTTTTCCTTGATGTGTGTCTCAATGACACCAATTTACTTATTAATCTGTTAACTCCTGGTGTACTGTAAAATCACAGCACTCTTCCCATAGAGAAAAATACATTATTTTCAGTATTTTATGCTCTCAGTTTGCTGGAGGTATGAAAATTGTTATAAAAAGAATTGTATTCTTCTTTATTGAATTGAGTGCAATGAAAGAGGCAGTCATTTTTCCAGCTGTGGCTGCTGCATGTTCTTTGTGTTTTCTGAACTGCCTAGTCATAAGTGGGTGTTCTGTGATTATGATAGCAATGCATGACAATGGCACAAAGTTAATGGTTGGTGCAATAGCAATTCATATCAAAACAGACTTAGAGACTAAAAAAAGTGTCACGATTCATCTTGACCAGCAGTAATCATTGAGAGATTTAGTGCTACCTATTGCTTACCCTCATCCAACTTCAGAAACTCCACTCTAGCTGTTGTCCCTCTGATTCAACAATATTATCTTCTGTAGTTCCTTCAGGAACAGATATTTTATGCACTGAAAAAGCCTGTGTTTACTGGCCACAAATCCAAGTGGTGCATCAACCACACTGGTTACCCACATGCCCCAGATCTGCCAAGCCTTAAAGATGGGTCTCCTCCTTTAAAACCCCATCATCCCAGATATAAAACTGTCTGTGGCAGTGCCTATTGGTCATGTGCTTGGAATGTGCTTTTATAAATGCTCCAGCGCTTGTGGTGTCCAAGCAGAGCTGACTGAGAGGGGAGCTGGCAGCTGTGCCTTCCCTTGAGTGTGACAAAGAAGGGGAGAAGCAATGACCCAGTGGTGCAGCCAGGAAAGCACACCAACAGGGCACCGTGTCAGGGGAACCGTGGTGTAAAATACATTTCCTGGCTGATACTAACACGCACAAATTCTTGGGTGTCATGTGGAGAATGAATCACATACTTTCCCACCGAGCATTTGCAGCCAAACAATTTGGTCACATGTCTGCAGACTCAGCCACTGGAGGCGAGAAAAGTAGGAAGATCTGGTGTGCTTGCAGCAACTGGCAAGCAGCATGCAAGAAGACCTGAAATAATAGCATAATAATTATAACACTGAGTAGAAGTAGTCTATGTCCAGTATTTTGGTACTTTTACAGATGCTTAAATCTGTGGAACAAGATTTCATCTCAGAGAATTCTCAAAAGTAGTGTGTTGGCAGTAAGTGGATTTTTTGTAAATATTTTCTTTTGTCTTCAGCAGGTTTGCTCAAAAGGGTGCACATATGACTTTAAATATTAGCTCAGAGTTTCATACTGGAGGAGGGAATGAGTGAAGTGTTCGGAAATATCTTATGGAGATAAGTTCAGAGAGTCATTAGGGAAAACAAGACACACAGATTTTGATTTGCTCTATTTCGCCTCAAAGAAGCATGAGAATCAAAGCTTAAACCAAAAAGTTGCAGTTTCAGAGGAAGAGCCACCGGGAAAAACAGGAAACCCATACTTCAAAGGAGTTTGGATTTCACCCTTCTATCATTTCAATTTAAAGAGACAAGAGATATCAGTAATAGAAGAGCAAGAAGTCTGTGATTTCTACAAAACTGAAAATGGAAAAATTCAAGAGTAGTAATAGTGAAATTAGAGGAAAAGTTTTATAAATGCTGACTTTCATTGGTAGGTACAGAGCTAGATTCCACCACTGGAAGGCCTGATTGCTGGTGTGATATTGATAGGTACTTTAAAAAATTGAGGTGGGAAATGATAGGGAAACTATAAAAGCAATTTTAAACATTTTCAGGCCACTTTTCATGACTGTATCCTGAAGGAACTGTGACCAAATCTAGTTACCAAATTGTGCCATGTTCTGTTTTTCCTGGTAGTTAAGTTTGCCTGTTGGTTACAGCTGGGATGGGTTTCCTCCAACCTCTGTAGCGGAACGTTTCCAGTTCTCCAAACAAACCCCACAAATATTCCCGAGGTGAAGTTATAGCTCTGCTCAATGCCAGCACCTCACTCTTCATTTATCTGTTTCTTGAGACCTCATGTTGCAACTCCAATTTTTTTTTTTTTTTATTTTTGATCAACATAAAAGCTTTGGTTGTCACTTCAAGTCATTGCATTTTGACATCTCAGGCTTCTGCCTTCAAGATACAAATTTATTAAGTGAATAAAAGCAGACTTTAATGGGACATAGCAACAGTTAATGTGTAGTCAGCTGAAATGCAGTGGGAAACAGTCACATAAAAAACTTAACAGGCAATACTTTAAAAGTTTTCAAATGAAAGGTTTGTGTGTTGCTAGCAGGGAGATGCAGCTTCTTTTTCAAGGACTACTTTTTTTTTCCTCCAGTTTGATAATCTCTTTCTCTTTTTTTCTTTTCCTATGAGTAAATAAAGGTCTTTTGTTTTGTTTGTATTTTGTTATTTCCAGAAACTGTAGGCCAGCTTCTCCTTGCTTTCAGTCTTTCATGGAGACATGACTTCTGTTGATCTTATCTGGATAAAAGTTTTTCAGATTTAGGTCAGTCTCCATTCACCCACATCCTGTGAGCACATAAGGCAGGACTGGTAGTGTGTCCTTGTAGCAGAGTAATCGAGAAAACGCTCTTGAATCAGGCATGAGAAGTAGGACACTGTGATTATGTGGATGATTATGATCAGATTTGTTGCTAATACAGTATCTAAATCTTGTCAATACAGTATTGTATTGATACCAACTGTGTCACCGAGTACAGTGGATTATAGTATAGTTAGGTTGTGGTCCTTCCTGTTGAGTCAGTAAGACTCCCCTGCTTTCTACACTTCCCTGAGAAGTCTGAGTGTGGCTGAGTCCACTTAGTCTCAGATTTGGTCAACAGTTGATGTTTGAAGGCTTATAATATAAGCAGGTTCCCATAGAAATGTACAGGTTTGCAGTCTTTGGTGTTGCAGAATTCGCAATTACAAAGCAACAAAGCATCAATGTAGCTAGTCTATGATTTTATCTCTGCATTTGACTGGACCTTAGTGCATTTTACTCACCCATCCAGAAGCGTCCCCCCCACCTTTGGGTTGGATGTACTCTGCTGGCATCCCTGCTGGGGGGAGTTTCCACCCAGAAATTGTCTCCAACCTTGGAAGACCTGTTTGCCCAGCTGGACCAGGCTCCAGAAGCATTTTATGCCTTTTTGCTAGCTGATGCAGATAAAAGTCAGTCACAAGCATCTCGTCTCCCCATCCCTGGAATGCACTAATCATGTGAGCATCCAGAAATTCCTCCTGAGATACCCACCTGGTGTTCTTAGGACAAACCACACTGCCCATCAGAGATGGTGGCAGAAGGGGATGTGGTGAGGGGAGGATGCAGGAAGACCCAACTGTCTTTCATCACTGTCACAGTGCCTGTTTTGCTGGATGTTTTTGTGAAGAAAGTAGTCAGGTGTGCATCATTGTCTCTAGACTTGGGATGTACCACATGTTACAGATCAGCTCAGACTGTGAAATTACCATGCCTTGGGCAGATGAGGACTCATAGCCCATCTTTGATAGGTTTTTGTCCTTACCTGCTGAATGATGCTCCTACCAAAGCCTCTGCCCTGCTAATGGCATCAGCAGGCACTATCTAGCACAAGAAAAATCCTACCTATTTAGGTAAGATGCTTTGTTGACAGATAATGCGGTTTGTGATTGTTGCCTTGAAATCAAGTATGAATCTCATTTTAATTGTGTTTGGGTAAATAGTGTCTCTTCCTTCACAAACTGTTTTATCCTCCTTGAAATGACTCTCACCAAGTGCTGCTCCCCTTACAAATCCAATCCTTCAGATGGGACAAAAGAGAGAGGTTTACAGTGTTGTGGGTGTTCGAGAATGTTTCTAGCTGTTTTATTTTCTCCTCTTTAAACACCACAGTCAGGCCGAGACAGTGAGCCTCTCCTACGCTTTATGTCAGCGTGAGAAGCAGGTTGTATTTTATTACTCGAATCCTTTGCAGCTTGTGTTCACACTGGCAATGAAATGACAGCAGGAGTGAGGTGAGAGTAAGTGATAAAGTCTTGGCATTCGACACTTACAATGAATGCGTGCTTGTGAAGTTCTGACTCATTAATTCTTTTTCCAGGCTGCCGTGTGGCTTAGCAATGCACTTCAGTACTGTGATGGATTTTTGATTCGACAAATAACCCAGAATACCAGACACTTTATTGTTTTGTGGAAAGGGAAGTTTTCATTTGTTTGATATTTTTGGATCCAAAAAAATACTGGCAAGTTTCAGTTTTTCACTGTTTTTTACATCATAAAGCAATTTTAAAGACACAAAATCCCCCAGGTCACGTTCCTTGTAGTAAATCTTTCCACATGGAATGTAAGACAGACTCCAAAAAAGGATGTTTGAAAGTGGAGCACAATTGGGAAATACTATATTTTTCTTCTCTCACTCCCTCAGAGATTACTACAAGACACTTCAGATGTTGCGAGACTGTAACGGTATGATACCATAAATTGTTTTATGGACTTCAGAGTAAAAATAGATATCACATCACCTGTAGACCTGAGATGCGTAAGGAAAAATAGAATCCACATTAATCACTGGAAACATATCCTTTAAGGAGTTTCAAAGCACAGAAGCTTGTTCATTCCAAGGAAAAACAGGGAACATTCACCCTTTTTTAATTCCCTCCAGTGGACGTTATCATAACAAGCAACTTGTTCCACCAGTACTACAATACACTGCAATTTAAGCTGTACAAACTGTCAGCAATCCATGCAATAATTATTACAGTAAGGAGAAAACTGCACTATGTTTAAAAATAAAATAAAATCAAAATTCAACCACCAGGGTATATTTTTCATTCCTTAGATTTCGTCAGGTTTACATTGTCCCAAAGCTTTGAAAATATCTGACTCTTGTATAACAAAGTATATTAAAAGTGACTGACATTTAATCTGTCAAGATCACTGTCTTGTAATGGCACAGCAGATGGCTGGGCACTATTACTTCTCACAAAAATGATTTCTAATCAATCTATGTACATGTGTTATTCACTTCACCCACTCAGCTAAATAAAGGTCAACAGCAGAGTGAACCATGGAATTTTTAGCTTTTTCTGAGCTTTTAGCCCAGCAATAACATACACATTAAGAATCAAAACCTACATCCAAAGCAATATTTTGATTTTATATAAAATATTTTATATCCCGTTGAAATGCAACAGGCTTATAAAGATGCATTTCTATCTTTCACGTGAGGCATTCTTCTTCCATTACCTATTGTAACTCTCCACACTTTCCTATTTTTAGCTATAAAAATTAAAACAGTGGTTTGGGTAAATTTGTTTTTTGAATATGCCGTTCCACTTTTCCACAGTATACTAAGAAGTATCTGGAATCTTAAATCAGATAATTGATATCTTCAAGGTGTTGAGTAGAGGAAGCTGAAGTCTGTTCTACCAGTTACACCTCCAGGAGCTTTGTCTTCCTCAGATTTTTTACATTAAGTCTCTGGCTGCAGTTTTTATGCACTTTATAGCATCTGACTGCTGTTTGAATTATGTCTTCTCGGTGAGGCTCTCCAGATGTGACTGAGGATGTAGTTTACATTGTATGTTTTTTATACACAATGACTGAAGATTGGGAAATAATAGTTGTATAGATACCACATTTGTGTGCATCTGTGTACACTTGCCATCTAAAAAAGTAGTGGTTTTTTTTCTTTTAGTCTATTCCTCCAATTTTTTGAGTTTGTATTCTGAATACATATAAACATTGCTCTTTCTACCTGGCAACTGTTATGTCTAAAAACTTTTCTTTAAGACTTCTTTTTTCTTCTTATCTAATGCACTTCATAGACGTTTTTGATGTTCCTAATCTACATTTGCCATTTTTCCAGATGAAATTTACTTCTTAAATGAAAATCCTCTAATTTCATATGCAGGAATAGCTGGGAGATATAGAAGCTGTCTGTATTTAAATTCTAGGAATTTAGGCATGTTGGGTTAGTCTGCTGCTGGCTTCCTTTTCCTTTTCAAGCTCATGGGTTTGTTTCCTGAATCCTACTGTTGTACTTCATTGGCTTCTTACAGTGGTTATTTTTCAGTCTGATTTTAGCAAATTGAGATGAATATCAAAGGCTTTTGTTGCCTGTAATAAATTGGACAAACCTCTTGCTTGGAGATTGGAAACCTCCTGAGAGCTGAGTTTCTTTCTGTGCTGTAGTTCTACTGCTGCTGCACAGGAAGCTTCAGCATTAGTCCTCTAGCAGCCTGGTGTGAGGCAGGAATACAGTCTCGTGGCTGTTACTCACTGGGTATAATTTTGTGACACTCAAGGTGTGAGCTGCAGTGGATCTTAGTTGGATATTAAAAGGGAGTATTTGGGCATTTATATTCATGTAATGCTGGAATAAATTGATGGTTTGATAGCCATAAAAAATGAAAATTAATTGTCTATTAGTCAAGGAAAGAAAAAGAGAAATTTAGATGTCCATATTAAGGCTCAGTGGCTGAAGGGACAAAGATACACCTTAACATTGAGTTAGTGTGGATTCCAGCTGAATGAGATTGCCTGAGCTAAGAGTATAACAGCCTTACTCTCCATACATAACTGGAGAAGAGAGATAGGCTGCTATTGGGACTAATTCAGACCTTGAATAGCTTTAATTGGCTTCTGAAGAAGGCCGGGTCACTCTTTCCATTTTTCATAGAGAACTATTGTGACTCTATCCTTGCATATATGACTCAGTGGTCAGTGAGAGAAATACAAGCTCTTACTGCTACTGTATCCAACCTTGCCTGGAGTATAGGCTGTTCTGGCAGGAGCTTTCAAATAGTTTCTTCTCCAATTGTCTTCATCCCTTTTTTGTGTTCTATGTTCCACTGCTGCTTGACCCATCTAGAGTCACAGAGCTGTCATGCAGTTCAAGCTGAGAGGGACCTTAGGAGGACTCTAGTCCAACTCTTTGTTCAAATCAGTGTAAAGTCAAACATGTTGCCCTGAACTTTATCTGTTCAGGTCTTGAAACCCTCCAAGGATGCATATTGCACAGTATGTCTGGGCAGCCTCTCCTGCTGCTTGGCTGAAAGTCAGAACTATACCTGGTTTGGTTTATTGCCATTTTCTCTTTTATTTATTTCTTCATTTATTTACTTTATTGCCCTGAAACTCAATAAAGGTTTTGGCTCCCTCATTTTGAAATCTCCTTTCAGGTATGGGTAAGGTACTTCTGGACACCTCCAAACCCTTCTTATTTTCAATCTGACCAAGCCCAGCTCCTCCAACCTCTCCTTATAGGGTGCATGCTCCAGCCCTGGTGGTCTCCACTCGACTCACTCAAAGTTTGTTGATATCCTTCTTGTACTGCAATGGACATGTTAATTTTAACTGGATATAGTAGTCCAGATGCGCTCTAAAAATAGCTGGGTGAAAGGAAATAATGTAAGCTCCTTGTGATCTTGAAAATTATTATAATTCAGAATCCAGGAAGCACATGAAACAAATCTCGAGCCTATTTAGTGTATGCTAAATCAGAGGAGAATGCACTCTCATCTGTGTCAGAGCTCCCTGGCAAGCCCTATCACCCTTGTCTGAGAAAGCCTTTCTTTAGAAAAGTCAGCACATTTCTTCCTTGTCTTTCTCTCATTCCATTAAGATACATAATACATGCAAAAATAAAGCTTTTTGGAATTGGAAATAAGTTGCAATGTGAAGAATAAAGAAAAGCTTAATAAAATTAGAAGGCAGATGAATTGAAACAAATTAAAAAAAAATCTGAGTGACTGACACTACAGAAAGCATTGACTCAAAATTTCTGATCCAAGGGATAATAGAATTTAGCTCCTCGAAATGAATGAATAACAGCAATATGTAACCTTATTATAATTAGGGCAAAGTTCAGATGGGGATATACAGACATCACAAGCACAAGGATCAAAGCAGCTCCTTTCCTCCTGTTAGAGAGATTTCTTGTAGGCTTGCAACTGGGAAAAGTCTAAACAGCACTGTAGTGTTTTACATCAGGCCAGAGAGCTCACTGCCAGGGAGGTTGTGTTGTATTTTGCAATAAATATTTGGTATCAAATAAACCCTGGTAGCGTTATGTGCTCTCAGTTAAGTACTGTCCAGACCCCCTTTTTTGTTCCTTTCACATGCTTGCTGGCTTTGGGTTAGCCTAAAGATGTCCCACTGCTTCTTCTGTATCTCCTATGCAAGTCAATGTCTTCAGGTGAGCAAAGGGTGAAGGAGGGATTTTTTTGGGATGCTGATGGTAAATAAATAAGCCTTGTCATATTGAAAATAATAAAGGGTGAAACAGAAGTGAATGTCTCTCTCTGTGTTTGTCAGCAAGAACACCGATGTCAGGACTCGCAGTTCTTTCTGCGTGATGATGCTTTACTGCTGGTCGGGTACTGCAGTGGTGTTTTTAAGAGTCAGGACATGACAAATCTGTGCTTGCCATTGCTGAAAGCCAAATTATAGGCAATAGGAACAAATGAGCACTTCTTAGAGGATGAATATGAATCTGGCCATTATCAGGAGAGGTTGTGGTGTCTCACTCCTTTGAGTTATTCATAAAACACTGGGACGAGATCCTCGGCAAGTAGCTTAAGGTATCTGCTTAAGCAGCACGGGAGTTGGACAAGATGACCTCCCCAGGTACCTTCCTACCTCAGCTGTTCTGGGATCCTGTTATCCTTTGCTATTTTTCCAGTAAGAAGAAACTTTTGAGGAAATCTCTATCCTTTACAGCAGCTCTGATAAAGCTAGTGAGGAAGATATAATGTAATTGGAATCAACTATTTTAACATATAATCAGAAACTTCTGAAGAAGAAAAGCAGGCTGCACCATCAGGGTAGAAATGATAGCTGTTTTCAGCTTCAGAACAAGTGAGTGAACATTGAGGCCACCTTTTAATGTCAGTGTAAGTAGTGGAACTGCAGCTACAAGTGGCACACTTAAAAACTATTTGTTAAGGAAAGTGCCATGTTTTTTGGTTGCATCATTGTATTATATAGAAAAAGACAGCTCTTTCATGATGGTAGGACTTTGATTGAGAACAAAGGGGTTATCTGCAGGATATCAGGTGAATCTTAAAATCGAAACTCAATTGCTGAAAAGAAGTTTTTGAACTTTTTAAGTTTATTTTTCTTTTTTTCTTGAAACAGTTGAAGCTCTGCATTTGGGAACTCTGATGGCAGCACATGGCTATTTCTTTCCAATCTCGGACCATGTTTTAACACTGAAGGATGATGGCACCTTTTATCGATTCCAGGTAAGTATTTTCAATATGTCCTTGACTTGCACAAATGGAGGCTCAAAGGTCTTACAGGAAACTTCATAGCAAATTTAACCATACTTTGTTTCTTATGTAACCTGGTAAAGAGTAGAAGTTCCCCTAAAAATAAAAAGTGGTAGACAGATTTTATTTATAAATTGTCAGCAAAGTGTTAAGATGATAATGACCATTTTGATATCTGAAATAAAAGTGTGATAATGCTAAGCGTGGAATTATCTCTCATGAAATAAATTAATGCAGTATTTTGGAAATATAGTAAACTAAGTTATCTTATTGACTCTTATTCCTAGTATAGCCTTAATTTGGAAAGAGGGAGATATTTTAAATATTAAGTCTTTAGCAGAAATCTGACAAATAATGGAGAGTAATATTTATTTTTCTTTTTTTGTGAGAATTTTCTTACTGGTAACTCAGTAGTATGGGAGTAGTGTGTATTCTTCTAGCAAGTGCAGACACATTTTTACATTGATCTGTCAGTTCCATTGTGTACAACAAACATGCAGATGGTTCAGAACAAGCTGGAAGCATAAACATGTACATATGTCTATACCTACACTTGCACATATATTACGCAGAAACCTACATAGTTGTGCTTTATTATATTAAATTTCAAACTAAGGCCCTGGGAGAAGTGTTATTTTTCTAATAATGACTAGTGGGCTAGAATTTTTCAGAACAATATTGCTGATAACTTGAAACAAATATGACTGCAAAGTACCAGATTATGTATTCAACAGAAGGAATTAACTTTGCTGGTCATGTGCCACTTTTCACCATGGTCGTTGTGTTCTGTGTTGCTCTTTCTGTTAGGTGGTATTCCTGGTAAGTATCACCAACTGCTTCTTCAAGGTCTTTTCTAGATATTTATTGCTTTGAACTGATATGATGACTCTCCTTATTAAATTGAGTTTGTTAATTCTTCTCTGTTACTTCTAATTGTATTAAATACTCACAGTAAAATAACATCTGGTAGAACAAAATCTATTGTCTTCAAGATATATAGGTCTAAGCTTTGTCTTAAAGATTGTTTAAATGAGAAGCCATCAAGAATAAAATAGTACTGAGATTGTGATCTTTAAAATGCAGAAGAAAACTGGAGATTGGAGACCAATCATAGTTTCAAGCATTGTATTATATTAACCTCTGTATAATGCTTTCACAATATTTTGGCTTAAGTCCCATAGCTCCACATAAGGAAAGAGAAGGACTCGTAATATTTGTATAAATCAAAATTCTAGCCTGAATATAATTAAATATCACAGCACAGTCTGGAAAGAAAGAGAATTATTGTTGCATACATGCAAACAATATTATCCTATTTTCATATTTAGATCTTGTGAGTTGTACAGTGCAAAAAACCTGTTCTGCAGTGGAACAGAAAGCTAGATGTGTATGTGGGTAATACTAAGAACAGGCATTCCAAGCCTCCTCCCGTAGATCCTCAGTTACCTTTGATCCTGGAGAGAGTATTTGAGGGAAAAGGGTTTTTTTAAGCTCATGAGGCTTCATTCTTCTCAGTGCTCAGTATAAAGAGATGGCACATGGTTGAAGGGTCTTGCTGATGTGCTTATGAGGTAAGTGGAAGGGAATCATGGAGTGGTTGAGGCTCCAGTTCTTGGCTTGGTGTCTGCATAAGCAGTGTCCAGAAGGACAAAATATACAAGGAGTTATTTTTGCAGAGAATGGTACTTACTTACAGGAGTGTTAGTAATTGAATTCTGCACAGCTGCTGGCCTGCTTCCATCTCTAGCATGAGAAATAAGCACCTCTGCTGGCATGATGGTCTGACTGAAGGAAAGTACAGACTAGAATTAGCTGCACTGTGGACCACTGAGAGTACTGCAGCTACCCTGCTGTGACCTTTCCTCAGAGTGGTCTACAGCCTACATGTTTGGACACGAAGCTTCAGTGAGGGCTAGATTGTAAAATCTTCTCAGTTTATTTACGTAAGTTAAGAATTTGCACCTATTTGACAAATGCATACGAATAAAATAAGATGCTTTAATGAAGTGTTTCTCAGTCTATATCTGCAATGTTTGGGTTGTTTGCTGTTCTGTGGTACCTTTTGCATTGCTATTCCTGTGCCATCAATGTGACTTTGCTGTTGTGACAATGTAACTTCGGCTGTTAATGTATAGGATGAGAAAACATTCATAGTGGTGACATACTGTTAACTGGAGTTATAACAGCAAAATTTGTGTGATTACAACTCCATGTTCCCCACCAAAATAAGGCTAGTATATAATCTGTTACTGAACTGTTAAATTAGAAGATGAAGAGAGCATATTCAACGGGGAGGAAAGTTTGACTGCAAATGTGTGAATTTTGCACTAGAATAGATGTTCAGATTCTTTGCAAATAGTACCCTCTAAATACTGGACAGGATTAACGAATTTCTGGATATTTTAATAGAAAGAGGAAACCATGCACCTGGCAGCACTGAAAAGTTCAGAAGCCATGCCTGCAGAGAAATCTTTGCAATACAAAGACCTAACCTACAAAAACCAGGCTAGCTATAGTAATGTTCTCCATGCGCTTGATGTTTTGTTTTCCAAAGGGTGACAAATTCCTGTGTGACAGTAAAATTATCTCCAGCTTGTTTTAAACCACCTTCTGTTGTATAGAAATAGCTAAAAGCAGTGGAGATTGTGCTTCATTTGGACAAATGCCCTCTTATGGGCAAAAATTATACTTTTTCAGTTATTACTCTTGCCATCAGGAGGCACAATTATAGTTGCATCTGCTTTTTTAAATAGTGTGAAATTAAAAAGAAAATTCTGGATCATTCATTGACCTTCTCGGGTGTTAATTAGGTTAGTTTCTGTGCTATCACTTTAATTCAAAAGAGCTGAATCTAAATATTAATTGCCTTATTAAGAGAGGAATTTTTTTATTAGTGTCAATAAGAAAAAGCAGAAACAGCTGCATTGCCTTTTCCTGGTAATTTAAACCTGGGATGAAAGGAAGAGCTGAATATTTGCTCACCATCTTCCTCTACCTGATAGAAAATAGATAGGAGTGGCCCAAATAAGAAAAGCAAGCTGCGTCTTAGAAAGCATCTCTTCCCTGGGCCAGGGATTACTCATGGAGATGTTTCACTTATGTCCATACACGTGATAGTATGTCCGTCTTGGTGAGGAATGCCTGACTTGCCCTCTCAGCTGGTAAGCTTCTGTAATATCATCCTGCAGAAAAATATGCTGATTTCCTCTACAAGTCCTAAATGCATAGTGTCTCTCAATGTTAATAGTGAAAAATAATATTTCCTAATATATTTTGGCTGTAAACAAACTCCTAGGATACCTGAGACTAGTGATAGTCAAACTCCCTTTTTGAAGTGAGATTAATTAATGATATAACATAAATTAATTTTCAGAGAGGAGGGTTAGGTTTTGTTGATGTTATGTAGCTTTTAAGATGAAAGGCTCAAATATCTGAGAAAAAGTGTGAAAACAGGAACAGTTTCTTGTGAAAGCATGAATCTGGTGAAGATAGCAGCAAAATTCATGGACCTCGGAAAGATGAAGGTGTGGACTTCGATGTCTTCTTCTGTTGTACCACTGGGAACACTTTCTTGACTAATGCATTTAACCTCTCTGGCCTTGTTTTCCCACCCCTAAATTGGGTATAAAATTATATAGCAAACACTGTAAGGATCTTGAAATATCTTTGTTGGAGAATAATTTAGAGTGTGAAGCATTGTGAACACCTCGTGTCTCAGGTGGAATTGCATTGCTTTACTCATCTCTGAGTCAGCCTTATTGAGCTGGCTTCCTCTTGGCTCTCTCTGGACTGACCTCTGGCCATTCTGAATGCTGAGTCTGTCCCTGAATATCACAGCTCTTCAGCCACTCTCCAGAGCTTTTCTGGATCATCTACTGTGCCTTGAGGGAAGGATTTTATTGGAAGCCAGATTTTAGAAATGAAAAAGAAGTAGGTTATCTTATCCAGCATTTGGCAGATTTTCTTCGACAATTGCAGGTGCAATAACTAATTCATCGTCTTTTCAGGTCAGACTTGGCATATACAGGTTCTGTTAAGGTTTCTGAGGGAAAAAGTTTTCAAATCCATGTCTGACTGCCCTATCAGTGCCACTTTTGATTTTCTTAACTTATTACTCAGGCACACTTTGCCCAACACTGCTTTCCATGCTCATCCTCATTTCAGGTTAGAAAAGAGGAATCACAGAGCCAAAATCTTGTTTCCAAATTCCTCAACCTCTTTTTTAATGATTCTGAGCTAACTGTGGAGCACTACTTGCTTCCTGTATGGGCTTGACAGTGCTAGACTAGCAATCTTACCCTTTTACTTTACCAAGAAATCATTTTTGTCTAGTGCAATGAATGTAAAACAGCATGCCAGTGAATTCTGCCATCCATCATGCAAAGCATTTGAGATTGTGCATAACTACTTTTCAGCAAAGGCTTGATTTCTGCTGTTTATAAAGGCTCCCGGGTGCCTGAGAGAAGAATAGCTGTAATATGTGAAGGTTTATAAGTGGTTCGAATACTCCTTCCCCATCCAAGTAATTGGATTTTAAAAAATTTTGTGGAGTGGAATGGAGCAGCTTGAGAGACAACAACTCTTTCCTTATTACTATCAACAAGGGGTAGCTGAAAGATGCTTAGTGATTTCCCTCCTCAGTAATACAGTTTAATGCATAGAAATTAATCATGTTTTATAAGAACTGATGGGCAACACTGATTTTTACAAGTGGCTGTTTCATTAGCTCAGATATTATTATTGATTAATCTTGAGGTAGAGCCAAAGCAGATCTATTTACTTTATCACTGGATTGCTTACAGTGCATGGCAGCCACTGCTGATTGTTTGTTTGTTGTGGAATATGTGCTACTTTACAGGATTTTGTTTCATATGACTTTTTCATAGAAGGATTATGGATTGATGTAGTTAGGTTTACCTAATGCCATCAGTGTATAATGCAACAGAACCAGTATGTGTTTGTGTATGCAAAACCAGTTTTCTGGTTAAAAGGCATACAGTCCTTGTTAGCAGTCCTTGTGACTGTTTTGTTCTGAAGGCTTAAATGTATCTGTAATCACATCTGCAGTGCTAGGTAAGTCTTGTTTCTCTAGCTCCTGACTTGTCCTGGCTGCTGATTCAAATTACACCTACAATTAAACAAAGTGCCTCAAAAGCATACTGATAAAAACTGGCAGCATTATTTCTGCCTGGGCTGATAAACAGTACTTGACTTTCCCTAAACCGTTCTACCACCCACCTTCCTTCAGCTATAAGTGGGATGTCATGGCAAAATGACAAACGTTCCCTCTTTAATACTTCTTCATGATGAACTGCTTCATATTTCCGTCTGAGGAAAAGTAAAATTCTTAAGTATGATAATTCCTTCAGGTTTTCTACACTCATGAAAGATAACCAAACCCCACCAGTATTTCATAATCTTCTCTTTGAAAATGGTGGTTTTGTGGTACATGTTGTACCACATCCATACCTCTCCTGGGTGAAATCTTCACTTATGGGCTTCCAGATCATGAAGCAAGGCACACAGATTGTGTAATATTTGTGCTACAGGAATATATGACATTGCAAAGGATGTTATAAAATGCATTTGGATATGTGATTTGTAACAAATAGTTGAACCAAGCTTTGTTTGCATAGCTGAGCTATTTAGAAGGTAATTAATCTGAGAAAAGCCTCCCTGCATTGCTGTGGGATTTTTTTAATATATCAGATGAGAACAGGCAGCTCTCTCCTTTGCACACACCTCCTATTGTCATTCCTGACCTCATTCCATGAGACCAGATATCTTCTTATCAGACTCTTCTTATTTCCTAATCCTTTTGTGTTGAACAAGGCAAATCTTTCTCCCGTAGTCTTCATGGATAACCTCTCTAGCAAATTCTTCTCAGAGACTGTTAAATATCTGGAGCATGAAATTGTGTGGAGACTTTAGAAACAGAAATGGAAATGTAAACTCAGCACATGCATTATAGTCGTGTGCTATGTGATTAAACTATTTGATGACTATAATAAGGAACAACGTAAACTTCAGATTAAGACCAGAATTTTTTACTGTTAAAACCAAGCAGTTACACAAGAAAATGTGGAATATTTCTTTGGAAAAACATCAGTCATTTTAACTACATGCATGTTTGTTATTGGTGCTTGTCAATACAATGACAGGATTGCAAAAGTCCATTAATCAGAAACTGATTTTTATATCATGCTTTATTTTCAGCATCTAGGGGTTTTTAAAGATTTTTTTTCTTGATGTTTTGGACTTTCTTTCTGTTTAAATCTTAATCTGTCCCTTATCCCTATTTTTTGCCTCTTTTTAGGAGAGTTTTCCTTATCTCTGCACACATCGATGCCATTTCCTGCTTTGAAAGTGAATAATAGATATCTACTCTTCGAATACAACTTTATCAGCAGCTGTTGCTGCTTTTGAGCACATATCTTAGGGTGATACCATAAGTCTTTACTTTCTAGTAAGAAAGTAATATAGGACTTTGCCTTGGTCAAAATACATAGCATCTACTGTTTATTTCTCATCTAGTAGGGTTTTACACGGTCAGTGACCTAATATATTTTTGAAAAACACAAATATCAGTAAACTTTAGCTTTCAAAGATTAGAAACATATAGTGTATTACAACTGTTCACTCTAGAGAGTAGATATAGAAAGATTATAAAAGAGAAAATTTAAGCTTTTTTACCTTTTCTGGAAAATACAGTTCTTCCCTTTGCTATAATCTTCCAAAGCTCCTCTGCTTTATGTGATTTTTTAAAATAAAAATAACTGTCCATGTTTCAAAGGTCACTGGAATGAATATTTTTTCCGTCTATAAATTACCCTTCGGGTAACTTGCATGCCTTTAAACATCATGCAGATATTTCAGTAGTTTTGATAACTCTGACCAGGTAGATAGTGATTGTTACAGAGTACTGGACATAGAGGAGAAAGAGAAATACCAGAGGAAGAATTTCATCATAATATGTACACATGCATATAAATCACAACCCTGAGGAACCACGAGTCATTCTTTACTTTGGTGGGGCTTTTTTTGCTTTTTCAGAAATAAACACAGTTTACCCACATGAAAACTCAATAAATCCTTGAGCTTACTGTGCTGAATTTCATCAGCCTTCTAACCTGAACTGTCTGACCTCATAAAAATATTTCCCTCTCTGATTTTTTTTTTTGCCCTGTGCTTTGCCCTGTAGCCTTATCTCCATGTCCAAATTAATTTTGGGCATGTTCGCAGAGCTGATTGCAGGCAGAATTGAACTTTGTTCCCTCTGGGAGCCAGCTGGCTGGAGGCCAGCTCTGGCCACGTTGCAGTGCCTGAGCGGATGAGCTGTGCTTCTCAACAAGTCCCATTAAATGCATCTGAGCTCCAGGCAGGCAGGGTCATGGCTTGCAGTTCAGAGACAGCTTGTGCCTGCCCAGCTCAGAGCTCCAGCAAGGAGAGCTCATGCCTGTGTGTCATTCCCTGGGCAGAAAGACCTTTATCTGCCCACAGCCTCCCTCCTTCTGGAGACTCAGACAAGGAAGGCATTTAATAATCTTCTTTACTTATCTGTACTAGTTGTTTTTTGAACCCCTTTCTGATATTGTAATGTCTGCCTTTTACTGGGGTTTCTTTTTGGCTTACCTGATCACAAATCATTGAAACCTTTTAATATAGCTCATCATGTGCTTTGCTAATTAAAACTCATGTTCTGTTGATATCCAAAATGCAGAGGAATGTCCTCTGCATTTTGGATATCAACAATGTTCTGTTTTAACTTTTCTGCTTTTATCTCCCTGGCGCAGGGAGGCTTAACTCATCCTTAGTAGCCAATGCATTATTTTCTGCTTTTTCCATGATCTCTTCTCCACATTTAGGCTGCACCTTTTTATCCTTCAGAAAAGCCTTGGTCATCTCTGCCTCCTAGCGTGCTAAAGTGACAACATTTCCCAACACTGAAGATCATGTCCCCTTTCCCATATTCTGTTTAGTGCCCACACTGCCTTCACCACCAAACTGCGAGTTTCAGTAAAAGTTAAGTGTGTTATTTCAAGTAAATACTGAAAACAGTACGCTGGCCACACATAGCTTTTCATTTATGTATGAAACAACAGAGTCCTTCTCTAACATCACTAACATATAGTCGTGAATATATAGTATTTGTTCATAGCCTGTTGTGAAATGAATGCTGAAAGCAAATTTTGTGATTTTTCTCTGAGTCAGAAGATGGAATTTATTTTTTAATCTCAGCTGGGATGGGAGTATATGTAAGTTGTCAAGAGAAATCCTAAGTATGCATGAGGAGCTTTAAAATGGATTTTGCAGCAAGTATGCCCACAACTGGAAGAGTTTCAGCAGGAGTGCTACCTGAGTAGATATGGTTTCTATGTATTTAGTAACCCTCACTACATACTTTTTTCAGAAGCTCAGCTTGAACCTGTAAATAGAGGTTAACCTTCCTGTTAGCAGAGAAATGATGAAGCTGTGCTTTTCTTCTTGGGCCTCTCTGGAGATACATTTCACGCCTCTAAGGAAGGACTGTTCTCCCTTCCTGACTTTGTAAACTGTATATTTCAATGATGGTGACTTTTTGGTTTATATGAATAAAAATAAAACTATTAAATTACTTTCATAGTTGCTTCTCCAAAATGTGCAGAGTACTGAAATTCATTCTTTAGGGGTTCATCTTCTTTCCACTTGTGCTTATATGTGCTTCTACTGGTCACTTTGATTTCAGTGGCACTGTGAAAGAATGGTTGATTGGAGAATAAGTTCTTGTTTCTCTCTTACAAAGTACAAAACAGCTTGCAAGAAACACATCTTAGCCTTTGAAGTAGCTTGTGATAGTTCCTTTTTTTATCCTTTAGCTCCTTGCTGTTGCTTGATAAATAGCAAGTTCTAAATTGCTTCTTTTAAATTTGGTGCGTCAGTGTTACAATAGCAAGAGATTTTTCACAGTATATATTTAATTTGACAAGTGGTGTGAATGTGTCACCCTTCAGCCCTGTTGGTTTCCAGATTAACATTAAAAAATTTTTGAAAGGAAGTGGGCAGCAAAGAGGTTTCCATTTTTGCAGCTGGGAGATTTTCAAGAAAAAACAATAAGAAATAGAGAGTAAAGCAGAAAGTTTTCCTGAAGCAGCACCTGTGTTTTGAAATACCACTCAAACCAGTTCACATATCTAGTGAGTTTCATTCAAGTGGTCAAATATTATATACTTCTCTGTATCTGTGTGTATGTGTTTATATAAAGATCAGTCACTCAGTCCCAGAATATTCTGAGTTGGAAGGGACCCACAGGGATCATCAAGTCCAACTCTTGAGTGAATGGCCTGTATGGGGGTGATGTGCTCTGTAAAAAATGCTATAATCATTTACATTTTAACAAAAAGTTGCTATTTTAAAAATGAAGTTATTTGTATGAAAAATACCTATACAGTCTTATATTCTTCATTTGTTAGAAGTGAATTCTTTTAACAATACATTTAGCACAGTTTTAATAAGTGTAGTGTTGAAGTAGTTTTTGATACTTTATTGTCTTTCCCTTAAAAAAAAACACATTTTAAATCACAACTGGTAAAAAATTATTAAAAAGTGGATTTTGATGTCTTTGTGAAAACAAGATGTTTTTAGTGGCATTTTTAAACAAATAACACCCAGGAAAGATATTGAATATTAATCTGTGAATGAAAACTCTCAAAAATCAAGAACTGAATGAACCTCAAAGGATCATGTGTCTTTATACCTTCTAAACCTGATTTTCCAGGACATGTGAGAGATGTATTTCTAGGGAAGATGTAAGAGACAACCTCATTACCTAGCCTTGCGGGTTTTGTTCCCCTAACTTTGAGAACAAAATACCTACTTTTTTTTTTCAATTATTCTTTTTCAATGTCATTCTGACACTAGCATGAGAAACAGGTGTACAAATGTAATTTTCTTGTTTGATGCCTATTTCAAAAAATGTCAAGTTAACAGTATAATAGATATACCAAAAATATAAATTGATTCTGAAAACCAGTAACAATCCAAGGACTGTATAATGCTTGCATTGTCTAACTTGAGTTTCCTACTTCTTTGTTTTGTCTATAGACACCCTATTTTTGGCCATCAAATTGTTGGGAGCCGGAAAACACAGACTATGGTCAGTGTAGAAATATTTCCTATTTCTTTTGGAAATTATGCATTGTATTAATGAATGCATCATTGCCATCTATCTTGTTTCACCATCCCACTGTTTAAAACAAAATTATATGTCGTGTAATTCCTGTGCAAGAGCTGCTGCTATTGAAATGAATGTGTTGTTACCTTTCTCAAAGTTTGTCAAAGTCATATTTTGGAGGGGATCTGAGGAGAAAAGAAAAAAACCCAAACCCAAAATTCAAGACTCATCAAAACCTACCTTGCCATTTTCATCCTCTGTTTGCTCCAGCAAGTGTAATTATTTACAGTGAGAGAATCTCAGTGAAGCAGAGGACAATTTATTGATGGTTGTGCAATGGTTATTATCAGATTGAGACCCAAAGATGTGCCTAGTTTAGAATTCTTATTTCTAATATACACCATGTGGAAAATTACTTATTATGAAAATGAATATGGTTCTAATATGAACTGTATTAGAAAATAGCTTGTTTATTTGCCTGTGCCTTGGGGGTTTATTAATGACTTATATATTGTAATTACTGATGTGTACTTAGACAGCAAAATCTGAAGATAATAGGTAGTAACATATTAGGAAAAAATCTCATTAAAAAATTATAACAAAATTCGGTGCCTCTGTACATCAAATAATGACCTCATTTGTATAGAAAGTGGATCTGTGAGCAGCCTCCTTTTCATTCTAATCCAAACTGTAAGTACTGAGCCCATCTGAAGACCAGGTCACTTATTTAGGTAACTGAGCATGTACATGATATGTTATGTTTTCAAAACCTCAGACCATGACAGTCTCTTTTTACAGCTTTTCAGAAATTTAGGTGAGTGTTCACTTGTAATTTGGATTCTATGCCCTTGGGAGCCAAAGACTTCGGGGATGGATGGTTCCAGTCGATGCTTCCTTCATTTTTTGAGCAGAGAGAGTTTAATTTCAAATACATTGCCAAATAAAGTAATTTTAAGCTGAGACTCTCAGCAGAGCTGAGTATCTTCAGGGTGGAGTTTGAAAATGTGAGTTTCCTCATCCTATAGGAGTAGAAAAATGTTCAATTTTTTACTGATAGTTGAACATGCCCAGTAAATAGTTATTGAAAGGTCCCAAGTAGGAAGGATTCTTACCACACGTGTGTGCTTAGCCACTTTGTATGAGGAAATTAGTCACTGAAGGAAAAATGACTGATTTACCATTTATTACTTCAGTATAGTCCCCATATATATTAAAGATCAATAAGTAATTTACTATGGTTTAAGAGACATTGAGTTGTTTAGTTGTAGTGTGTATCACGTTACCGGGGTGATTTTAATAAATAATTATATGCTTAACATGTTCGAACTTGAGATCAGGCTGAGAAAGTTTCTATTACTATCCTTTAGTCTAAAGTAGGAGACACTAACTTTCCTGTCACAGCTGATCAGTGGATTGGTCAATGAATTATGAACCTTAGTCAGTAAATAGAAATCTTGTATAATCTGTCCAGGTTTGCATGCCAGGAATACAGAATTAAACTTGGAATCAGTGTCTTCATCATGCTGGGAGGTGCCTTTGTTGAACAGAAAATGTACTCATTTGAGAGCTTTTGAGATTTAAATATGTTTTAGTTGCTGAGTTAAGTTCTTTGGTTGCAGAGGGGAGAAGGAAGGGGAAGCAAACCCTCCAATCCTGCTATCTCAGTGCTCCTTCCATGTCATGACCAAAAGCGCAGTCTTGTGAGAAACAGACCCACAGCTTCCCCACGCAACAAAGCCAGAGCATTGCACTGGAGCTACCAAAGGTGGCTCTGTGTCACCAGAACTGGATAATGCTAGAGCATTTGCAGGAAAATAAACTTTTAAGGCACCTTTTCAATACTGTTCTTATTAGGTTAACATCTGCCGAGTCCCAGAAATTAGCATTTGCCCTGTAAACAATGGTGATCAGAGGAATACAGGAAAATCAAAATATTCAAGGAACCAAAACAAATCTAAAGTAGGTTTGAAACATTTTGAAAATACTGAAGAATAAATTTCACCTCAAATATATGCCAAACAGATTCTGCAGATTTTCACAGTAATTGTTACTTCCTGGAAAATATAGCAAATAGAATTTATGTTATTACAGATATGCAAATGCATTTCATACTTATCATGCATTATGCTGCTGTGCAGTGCTACCAATTTCATGGAATTGTCCTGAACAAGATTGAAACTGCTCCCTCTAAAACTAATGACTGTGGCAGGCATTAGAAGTCTCTCAAGACTAGCAAAAAGTAAACTCTCTCTGCAATCTTCCTTGATCAAAGTTATTAAGAAAGCAAATCACTTTCTTTGGCATTAACCTAATTTTACAAACCTTTGAAAATACTCTAGAATTTTATTTTAATTTAAAAATTAATCCCAACCATTCATCTTTACTTACCCATAGCTGGGCTACTGTCCAGAATGTGGCACACTGCCAGGAAAATAATTTATCTTAAACAAGAAATTAAATGAGATTGAGATACTGTATGTTAGTTTATTACCAGAATTAACTAAGAAACAAATAATCCTTACATATTTGTATAATATGTTAATATCTTCTCTAAAATAAAATTTGATCTATGTGAGCTTGTAATATCAAATATTTGCTTTAAAAAGAAATTTTTGTGTAGAAAATATAACTGAAAAAGATATAAACAGAATTTTCCAATATGTCAAAAAACCACAGACACATTCTCATAATAAAGCTGTAGTACACTGCTACTTCATGTTGGCAAAAAGAGGGCTTGGAATAATTTAATTTATGTCAAAATGGAAAATAGCCTTTTGATTGTAATTTCCAAAATATTGGCTATGATCATTCTGAGGTTACTGAGAAACTGCTAATTCTCATAAAGTGCTGAAAATCTCCCTCCTTTTTCTTGAAAATGATGCTTTAAGTGTTGTCAAGAGAGATTCTTCAAATTGCAAATAATTTTACAGAGGCAGGTCCTTAAGTTCCATCTGTTGAAGTCCCATTTTAATGCCATATCTCCTGGAGTCCCCCCAGGCAGGATATGTTGTTCTTTGCAGAATCCCATTGGTTTTAGTGTGATTGTGTTAGTGAAAATAAGTAATAATAATAATAATAATAATAACAACAACTAGTATTATTAAGGCAAATGTAGTTCAAACAACTTTGTTTTTCCTGTGAGTTAAGTCATGTTCCTGAATTATGATTAGCTTTTGTGACAAATAGAGTTGGATCTCAATTCAGAAAATCTGGCTCTTGAAATGAACACAGCTAGTGGCTGAGCATGTGACCTGCTTGTAATTATCTTCTCTTTTCTTACAGACATAATTTTGTAAGTGACAGATTTTTTAAAATTTTTTTTTATTCTTTAGGCTTCATTTAACTTAATTTTGACAATGTAAGAGATTTATAAGAATTTCAGATGTATAAAATATGAAGATTAGTAATTTTTACTCATTTTCTCTAGTGAACTTTTGCTGATGGCTAGACTTAAAAGTAAGTGTGACACATCAGACTTTTTCTTACAGTTAAATGCATATTAAAAAGAAAGAAATATGCTCAAAGGAGAGAAAGAATACAATTTAGAAAGTGCCACAGTCACACTCTTAAGGAGGTTTGGACTCATACTAGAAGACAAAAAGTCAACTGCATCTATATAGTGGCAGCAGGATGTTGTTTGAGCATTGTAATTTTTTTTGTGTGCATTTGTCTCAAATGAGTTAAAAATGGAGGACTGCAGAATATTGGTAAGTTATGGAGAACACAGTAAAAAACTGATAATGCAACATGAGTTTAAGAGCACTTGACCATGTGATCTTTAAATGATACTAAATAAGACTATTTTTTTGTATACTCAAAGCAAATTCTCAAATTCTGCTGCTGTGAAGAAGGAAAGTTTTGAAAATATAACGTATTTTCAGTAGCCTTCCGGGTAAAGTCATGTATTGCAAAGGCAATCTCCTAGGAAATTAGAGCAATCATGGGGGTTGGGGGAAGGCTTAATTAATTACTCCCTGTCTGGATAAGTGCTGCAGTTCTTTAGATAGTCATGACTTTTTTATTTATCCTGTGTTACAGTAAAATGAGGTAGCCATTTACTTTCGCTGTGTCAAAGCTGTTTCATTATTCTCCAGCATTTTTAAGAAAGCACAAGACTTTCCTTACTAAATTTACTTGATAATCAGCTAACAAGTCAGCCTGAACAACACTTCCTTCCTAATGATACTTTCCTCTCACTTAAAAGTAAACTGACAGAGACCTCTCTGTGTTCTGTCTCTGCTGCTCTGTTCTGAACATGAGCCATTTCCCCTGGCTCATTTCCCTTTTCCCTCCCGAACTTGCAGTAATGCTAAAAAGTACATAGTGCACAAAAAGTAACTGCAGTCATGTATCATGTTTTTCACATGTTGAAAATTTTAATATATTTTTCTCTTTAGAGTCTATTGCCTACTTATTTTACATGCTTAGCTTCAAATTCCTCTATGAAAATTTGAGTAGTCCAGACATTTTCTGTCTCATTTGTCTTTCTGTATCCTTTACCATAGAGTGACTGTTTGGAAGGAGAATTGTACAGAGAATACATTATATATTTTCTTTGGCCAAATGCACAGGAAGGATTTCCTTGGCAACAGCTTATTAGTAAGCGATTTGTGTTTGAGAAATACTGATCCCTATTGCTTACCTGAACTCTGCTGGAGCACTGTGTGTGCTCAGCATCTCTGGAAATGCACCCATAACTATGAGTCAATAGCTTGGGGCAAAACTGGTAGCAGAGAAGCACTTTTGATACAAATTGTCATGTATAAATAAAAAATTATTTGTTAAAATTCATGCCATGAGAATTTATGAAGAATGTGCAAATGGTTTCTGGAGAGCTCTGCCATTCTATAATCTCAAATCTTGGTTCTCAGTTCCCATTTTTTCAACAGCTGATGTCGGAGTATGTCAGCAATGACTCCTGCAAGCAATTCTTTTAAGTCCCTAATACAGATCCCTCCATTAAGGATCTGTCTCTCTAAATTTTCTGGACTTCTAGGTGTAGTAAGAAACAGACTTTTCCCACCAGAACTCAAGTAACATACTAAATTGTTGCTAAGACTGGGTTGTGACTCCTTAAGTGAATGACTTGCCTTTTGGAAGCTGCACATACGGAATATATTGACTAAGACCTTGGTGGCAGGACTAAATGAGGAGTACAGTCTACTAAGAATAACAGCCCCTCAAGAAAAATGTGGCTGGTGCCAAGTGCTTGCTATGTGTAAAATTTGATCTGGGCTGAACTGAATCAAATGAGCTTTAGGAAAGACATTTACATTAGCAGAAAGGTGGAAGAGGTGACCTACGGCATTTTTTCCCACTCTGAATTTGTATACCATTATATTTCTCTGCAGAGATACATTATTCACTTATTAGCTATCTCTGTCATATAAATGATGCAATGGAAGTCTCACTTCAACAAGCATGGCCTGAATTTTGTTCTGATCATTGCTAATTCTGAAATTGACAAACCTCTGCAATGAGGGCTCTGGAACCAGGAGGCATTTCCTGATAGTGCTTTCCACTCATCTCACCACTTCAGAGTTTTGTGCTTACCTGAAATATTCTTTCCATAAAAGTGTAACTTATTCTCGTAATAGGAGGAGCATGGAAAGTGCATTTGGCTGATGCATTTGTATGCACGTATAAGAAAGAGTAACTGATCCAAATACGTGTTTCTGCAGTACTGTTTTAAAAGCATTGATAATCAGCATCTAGGTGCCCTATAAATAGAAATAAAATTTCTTATCAAAATTCTGAGATTCATAAACATAACTTGGAATTTACTGAATTGCTTTCAAGTTACTATGTTGAGTAAACTAAATAGGTTTCATAGAATATAATGAGTTGGAAGGGAATCACAGGGATCCTTGAAGTCCATCACCTGGCTCTGCACAGGACACCCCAAGAATTTCACCATGTGCCTGAGAGTATTGTCCAAATGCTGCTTAGACTCTGACAGTCTTGGTGCTGTGACCACTTCCCTGAGTAGGCTGTTCCAGCACCCAACCACCCTCTGGGTGAAGAACCTTTTTCTAGCAGGCAACCTAAACTTCCCCGGACATATTTTAAGGCCTTGTCACTGGTCACTACAGAGAGGAGATCAGTGCCTGCCCCTCCTCTTCCCCTTACAAGGAAGCTGTGGACTGCAATGAGATCTCCCCTAAGTCTTTTTTCTAGGCTGAAAAGCCAAGGGACCTCAGCCCCTCCTCCCATGACTTCCCCTAATCCCATCACCATGAGCAACCCAGATTAGAAAGGTGTGAAGGAAGCAATGCTGGTGCACTGCTGATCACCATGGCATGTCCTCTCCTGCACCAGTGTACCTGGAGCTGTGTGCTGTGTGGCCATTTGAATGTTAACCCTAATGCAGTCTTGGCGCTGAGGTTGAGGTCCCCATCACCGTGGGTGGTCCAGGTTAGAAGGGTGTGGAGGCAGCAATGCTGGAGCTCTGACATGCTCTACTTCCCATGCCTCTTCAAGCCCCGTTGTCCCTGGAGATGACTCTGACTCTCTGACTCTCTGACTCTCTGAAAATGTAACCATAGTGGCAAATTGAAAGCATTATGATAACATCCAGAAGCATGAAATAATTCAATGGATGTAATTTTAAATTTTGTTTGATAACTGGATATTCTTCATCTGATCCTATAGTTCATGTAGCTTTGGTGACCTTTTTTCCATACCCATTTTTGTCACCCTGCAGGATTTTCAAGGTCATCATCATCTGGGGACTTGTGTATGTTGAAGATGAATTTGCCTTTTTCTAGTTCTTGATCTCTTTGGTAGTTTGAAATTTGGTTTCTTTCTTGCCCTTGGTTTATGTAAGAAAGTCCTCTGCTCATGTAGATCTATAATCAAATTGCTTTCCTGAAATATTATGGGAGAGAATAAGATCAAAGAGTAAAGAGTAGAGAAGGGGAGAAGTGTTTTATGAATTAAAGTTTTGACTATTTGGCAGTTTAATGTACATAAAACTGATCATGGTTTTCCTTCTAACTTAATGTTATTAGCATTTATGAAAGAATGTGGTTCTTTTATAGATACACAGGTCTCTGTGGTGACCCATTTGTCCACTCCAGAACTGTAATAATTTTTTAAGACTAAGTGAAACTCAATAGCTGTTGCTAAGGGCATTTTTTTTTCTATTGACTAAAAGCAGAGGTGACCTAAAGATGGTATGAAATAGCCCTAGAAATCCCAATGTTTGAATAAGGGAGTTAATTTCATGCTTTACATCCTGCAGTCATGTTTTGTGCTGATTGTCCTGTAATTCCTCATCTGAAGCAGGCACTTGCATATAGAGGGAGAACTGTCTGCCCACAGGGCACTTTGAAACCCTTAGACCTTGCTATTTTCTTTTTTCTTTTGATACAGACTAGGCTTATGCACACTGACACTGAAAACAGGATTTTGACTCAGGGAGTACATAAATTTAACCTGGCCTCAGTGGAGATAACGAGCGTTCACTGAAAGCACACCCAGCGTCTGGGGTGAATCGAGCTGTGACACCACTGGCACTGGGACAATTATGGAAGGAGTTTGTGTACATGGTAGTGGGTGTTTAGGTGCCATAATCCATGGTCTTCAGAGGTCCAGTTGAACTTCCATTGAGTTTAGCTGTGGCCTTTGCTCCACTGTGGCAAAAGGGATTTAGCCCCTGTTTAGCAACAAACTAAAACTCCCCAGTTTAGGTTTTGGGTGAAAGTTTTGGGTTTGGTTTTTTGGCATCTTTTGAGTCAAGTGTGCATAATATAATGTGTACTCAGTCCAGTTCTTGAGTCTAGAATGAAACCTGTCATAATCTCTATGATCTTATCTAAATAAAAAAATCTACAGAGGTTTCTTAGAAGCTTTCAATACAAGTGAACAGTCAAGAATAGGAAACAAAGGTCTAACCATGAAAATGGTTTTTTTGGATGTAACAGTTTAAAAACTTGCAAGAGGGAAAACATAGGCATCCTCTTTATGCAACTCTGGCTTTTCAGTCTCAGTTGAAACTCTCAGATTGCCCACATTTTGTGAATGCCTGAACAAAATTTTCAAGAGCTAGTAGACCATATTTACTGCACAGCTACTGAAGTGTGTTTCAATACTGGTTTGTTGTTCAAATACCCATTTATAAACATCACTGACCATCTTTCATTATCAAATGTTACAAATTAATATGGTCTTTAAAATTATTGGCGAATCTGTTTTCGCATGGTAATCAGTCACTTCTAAGGCACAAGCTATAGCATCTAATATATAATTCAGTTTAGTGGAGGCAATTATGTTGATTGCAAAATCCATCAGAATACACTGGCTCTAAAAATAAGAGTGTATAAGGCAGTCCATATTTAGCAAATTGAGGTTATTAATCAGACCCTGTTCCTTGCATATCATTCATCCCCATGGTGAGCATTTTTCAGCACCCTTGTCAGGGAGTGGCAAGAGCGGGCAGCTCTGCGAGGGAAGGTTAGCAAGGACTCAGGCTGGCAACAGTGCAGACAGGAGCAAGGCAGCAGTGTGGGTAGGCTACAGATCTGGTTAGAAATGTATCTACAACACAGCTCAAGCCTGTGCCAGGGGGAATAGCTGGGCTTCAGCACAATTTCAGGGCACAGGCCTCAGTGGAGCCCCTAGATGGGCTGCTTGGTGCAATCACAGCTCCTTGGTGTACTGAGGGCCCTGACCAGGACCTTTGCAGGATAGATAAATAGAGAACTATATATGGAAATAGAGGAGCTTTTAGTTGGAGACCCTTCCTGCGGGCTGTACTTCTTGTGGAGCTGTAAAAACACTGTCAACACATGGCATTAGAAAGGCAGACACTGCAGTTTGCTGAAATTCTGAGAGATCCTGACTCTGCTTTGAGAGGGAAACTGATTGACATCCTCCAAGTCAGGCTACTGGACACGTGCAGTTACTTCATGTGGGATTTGGTGCAGAAAAGGAGTGGTGCCTGTGAAAGGTGGGAGTATCCGTACTTCAAATATCATTGTCCTAAAAGTCAGAAGAACAAAACCTCGTTACTCTGTATCTTCAAATGATCTGGCTGAAAATGAGGGTGATTTTCATATTCTTGCTTTCCAACATGCTACCGAATTTTTTACAGATAAGCCAAATAATATGACAGTGAGAGTATAAACTGGTGAACACAAATTCCTGAGCTGCTGCCAGCTTTTCATGGCAGTGTAGTTAGCTCTTAAATAGAGGCTTGAACATGCACTTTCATAAGGATGGAATTGTTTGCACATAGCAATAGCAGTAAATTGAGTCAGAGTAGGAATGTCCTCCAGCACTGTTTTCTTCTACACTAGTGGATATGCTGCACTTCCCATGATACTGAATCTTCCTTGGGCATATTCTGCATTTTCCACGGTGGCACAGAAACATTTCTGACATAAGGAATCCAAGCCACAGGTGTATAGTCATTAGGCTCCTCTGAAAGGGAAGGGAATTGGATATTTCAGATTAAAAAAAAAGGGTCTGAGGGATGAACATGATTTTTTGAGTCTTGGCCAAATTATGCTCATAATGAAAACCAAACATCTTTATATGGACTGTTTACTATGGATTGGGAGCAAAGAGGGTCATCAAAAGAATCCTGCAGGGAAAATAACTGCAGTAGAGTTACACAGTGGAGACACAGTATTAAATTAATAAAGTGTCAAGTAATTTGTCTCCTGGTGACCTGGTGGTTGTTTCTTCAGTGTTGAAATCTGTGTTATCTGAAGATAGTTTTTTGATGAAACCTACCCTGACAGAAAGATGAGCAGTCAGCTAACTCTGAAACAACAATTTTTGTAGGAGGCAGCAGGAAATATAATCCCAAAATTTGCCCACAATTGGACTCAAGGAAGAGCTAAACTAACTAAAAGTTCCTGTACTGGGACTATGAGAATGTGGTTTAAAAGTCTTGATAAAGTGCAGGAACTGGGGGCTTGTTTTGTTTCTGTTCCGGTGGTATTAGATTGGTAGACAAAATTTGACCCCCGGAATTCTCAGAAGTATGTATTTTATTGCTAATATTTACAAGGGGTTTAGGGATTTATTTCTTGTTCAACAAAATAACCAGTTTTGAAGGTAAAGAGAAAAATGCTTCCCTGTAAAAAAAGCTAAATGACAAAGACCATCTCTCTCCTCAAGAATCTGTTACTACTCTACTGATTGCGCATGCAACCGAGGTACAAAAGGTCCAAATTTCATCCCCTCATATTTTTGTGATGTTTCAGCATGCACGCCAATGCATTAGTGTAAGTGTAGAATAGTATTAAAATGCATGAAAGTTATAGAAGCTATCTGTCTGCTGTGTGTGACATGGATATATATCTGTCTTTGTATATTTTGTAAACACGGAAACTGCTTTGGAACCAGAGGGTATATGGGGGTACAGAGAATAGAGAAAGAGACCACAGCTTCTTATGAGAGTGGAAAGTGAAATATTATGAAAGAAAATAAACCAAATAACACACACAAAAAGAGGAGTGGAAGAAAAGATTAAAATTGCATTAAAATATAGCTTCATTTTACATCAAGTAACACCTTTAATTGCAGGTAGAAGTGCTTGTAATCAATTCAACTAAAAGAACATTCACTGGAGTGGGTTTACAAGCATTTGCAGGTGACTTGTCAGGAATAAATTAAATATTTATTTATTTAAATAAATAAACCATGGAATCTTAAATTATATTTGGGTTGACTATAATACTCAAAGCTATATCTAAAGTGAGCACCTCCTTCTTCCTAGTTAGGAAGAATTAAGTTCCTATGTGAAGTTATTTTACAGAGAGGCTTTGCTTCCGTAGCAGACAAGCTGGCAGTGAGGGAGCAGGAACCTTCCTAAGCACAACCAGTAACTATGGGCCCCTTTTGCTTGCTTGTAGAGACAACAGATAAGTTAAGGATTTCTTACCTACACTGATCGAAAGATTCATCCATCTAACATATGAGCAGTGCTCTGAAGTAATGAAGTGGGTAAATATTGCACAATTAGAAATTGTGCTGCACTTATTGTCTCACTGGTGGGGGCAGCTCTGTAATGTTCAGAGTTGTTTCTGAAGTATTTTCTGCTAAATAAAGTCTCTTGGGAATATACTTCAGCATTTTATTACCAAACATTCTGCTCTGTCTGAATGGAGGCAGAGCAGGTCTCCTGACAGATTTTTGAATTTAGACAATAAATGAAAGAATTTTTTTTCTTGTATCTAATAGATGACACACTTTTTTTCATATTTTGCTCTCACATTATTTTCTGGTTTAAATATTGATTATAGAAGACTAATCTGTATGAGACATGAATTTTATCTGGAATTATTTTTTAGCTAAAATCTTCTTAGGTTGAAAGTTTTTGTTTTCTAAATATAGAGTAAAAATAAATAAAACCATGTATTCATGTTCTTAAAAACCTGTTTGACTAATACAGCAGCAGCTTCTGCTAAAACTCTTATGCATTATGGTTTATACACACACAGTTTGAAAAATGTTTTGCCATTTTTCTTTAATGTGCTAGTTCCCTGGCTATTAAAAACCCTGACCTCAAGTACCTCATGCATTTTGCATATGATGTCTGTTGCATAAAGCAGATTTTATTATTATTTAATGAACCTCTGTATCTGATCCATCATTTTAGTTACAATACTGGTAGCATTGATCCCATATTTAAAGCTTTTTAAAACAAAGGGAGAAATCAAACCACAAAAAGCTAGTTTTAAACCAGACATGAAGCCTTCATTTCTGATCTGCTGTGTTTGTGAGATAGTAGCAAATTCTGTGTAATTTTTTTTCTTTTCCAGCTGTTTACCTCTGCAAGCGGACAATGCAAAACAAAGCAAGGCTAGAACTAGCAGACTATGAAGCTGTAAGTACCTGGCAAAAAGTAAATTTATCTGCTGGACCTAATGAGCCTGTGAAATAATGTTAAGCATGAGAACTACAGGCATTATGTGTGAAAATTTATTAGTTATCCAGTTCTTCCAGTTTGTGGGTCTAACACGGCTGAGTAGTCTTAAATGGTGTTTGAGAGACTATAGTGAAGGCTAACTGGACAAATGTTGAGACTACAGTCCATCTCTAATCTTGCTCTGCTCAGATCACCATGCCAGGATCACAAATAACTTCACAAAATCCCAGGTACACCGTGACTGTTTGGAAGCAGTTGTTCTCTACACCATTTAAGGTTTGAACAAAGGATCTCTGACAACATTTCCAAAAGGTCTTGATAGATGTCGAAATATGAATCTCATTCTTTATAAGTGATGCTGGCACTTGAGCCTTTTCCCATCAGCTAGATGAGAGGCAAAGAGGGTCAGACTAGAGGCATTCCTACTCCCTGAAGGTTGTGCTGTGCCTCAGGCAGGGTAAGATAATTGGGGCCAGGAAGAGCCTGAAAAAGAGGGAGTTTGATTAGCTGATGAGCATGGCATTCGATGAGGAGAGAGATGTCTTGAATTCCAACTCTATCCCCAAAAAGTTCCTGAATTTTTCATGAGCATGTCAACATAAAATTCTCAAACAGCCCTGACTCTGAGCTGAAAGCTGTCCAGCTGTGCTGCTGTGACCTGATAGCAGGATAGTCAGCCAGGCCTCTCAACACACCAAATACTGCAGTCATAGCACCATGCTGACACACTGTATTGCTTCTTCTGGCACAACCTTGTTTTTCAGTGTACTGCGCTGTGGGGTATGCATAATTTTATACTTACATGCCTTAGAAAACTCCCTTTTAGTGTACAATCCATGAGAGCCTTTACTGGTATTGACAAGATCTCTAGAAAGTCTGTTCTTCTCTTTCTATAGTCTTCATTTTCAGTGAGTATGGCACAGAGATACATTTGCAATGCATAGAAATGTAGTAAAAACGACACATTTTTTGTTAAGACTGCATACTGCTGCTATTTAAGCTGAGGAGAGATTGAAAAAGTTCTGTTGGAGACAGTGAAAATGTTCCAGCATCAATGGAAGAAAGAATTTTGCAAAGATTTTATAAATGTTATTCCTGCTATCATTAGTAGGCTGTAGGATAGATACATTTCCTGTACAGTACTGAAGAGCTATAGTCTGCATTTTTAAAAATGAGGATTGCTGTGGAGGTTTGGCTGTACTACCAAAAATGGCAGCCAACATTGTTCAGTGGAAATCGTTTGCATAGATGACTGATGAGGAATTGTCATGTGGGTCATCCAGTATGGAGATAACTGCTGTTATCTTTCATTATTACATACTTCCAAAACAAAAATGTTTGTACTATTTCAAAATTCCTAAGCCAGCACCCAATATTAAAAAATGTTTCAGAAATCCCATGTTCTGCTGAAGGATGCATCTACCCTTTTTATCAGAGTTTCAAAACCAAAATTGTCAAGGCATTCAAAAGTATTCCATCTCATTTGGCGTCAAGAAAAAACTTTATATCAGATAAGTAAGGTCCATTTACACTGACACAAATATCATGACTTGTATTACATCTTGGTGGGGGGGAGGCGAGGGGAGGAGGGAAAGATAAAGCCAGAAGCTATTAAACAGTAAATACTTGTAACCTAACCCACTAAAATTGTGATGTATTTTCAGGAGAGTTTGGCCAGGCTACAGAGAGCATTTGCTCGGAAATGGGAGTTTATTTTTATGCAAGCTGAAGCACAAGCAAAGTAAGTTCCTTTGGAGATGAATAGTTTTTATTTTACATGCTTTTTGAAGGGAGGGAAAGTGGTTGGGCACTTTTTATGTTTAAAATTACTGTCATCAACAATGTTTCTTTTAAATATCCTGTGACATTGACAGGGTTGACAAGAAGAGAGACAAGATAGAGAGGAAGATTCTTGACAGTCAAGAGCGAGCATTTTGGGATGTGCACCGTCCGGTGGTGAGTGCTAGTGGGGATGCTGGTTCTGTGAGCAGGGCCACTGATAAATGTCAGCCATTGTGGAGCTTTGGGGTAGCCTGGGGAGAAGTAAAAGAGCAGTAGGGTGAGGGGTTGAGGCTTGCTTCCTTTTTTTAGGATCTAGAGTTTATATGAATGTGTTGTTGTAGACTGCAGATGTGTGTGCATCCAATTCACGATTTTCAGTGAATAGATGTGTTGTGCCTGATTTCTTGAATCAGAAGGTACCTGTCTTTGAGTATTATCATCTCAAAGGTTTCCTGAGGTATGAGTCACACAACCAAAATTATCAGCATAACTAAAAATACCCTTAATAAGTCTGACTTCTTTTTCAGTCTGCTTTTTTGCTTGCTAAGCCTTTCAACTTCACTCTAGTTGTGTTTCCAAGCTATTTTTGAAGTACGTAAAGGTTAGATATTGGCTTTGAGCTGTGGGAGTGACACACTGTCTAAACAAGATTTATCTGAGTCCTTGTCAAAGTCCATCTGAAACAAAACTTTGAAAAAAGAAAGGTTCTTACGTAGTCAACTACCTTGAGTGCTACAATTGTGAGAAAGAATGTCAATTATTACAATAATTCCAATTAAACTGTACTTTTTTTTTTTTCTTTACTACAGAGCAGTATCAGTTTCCCTTACCTAGAGTTAAACTTTCATTTTCTGTGCACAGGGTTTGCTATCATTACCAGTGAAATCATACATGGACTATATCTTTTACTCTGACACTGGGGAAAGCTGCTTTTAGTGGGGGAAGTAAAATTAGGTGATGATACGTGTAGAAGAGTACAATGCAATGAGAAAGTTTTAAAAAAAGGTATTAAACTTGAACATGGTCAGCTTACATTTGTGACTGTGGAAACAAAGTGGTTGTAGAAGAAAGGGATTTTTAGGGAGGATCTAGAATGTCAGGTAGAGAAAATTCCAACCACTGGCAGTAGATGCAAGGAGACTGGGACATTATTGTCTAATTGCTTACATAAAATAAGGAAGGAGAACAGAAAGCAATTTTCTGTCTGATGTAGATGGGAGCTACATATGGAATAGACACAAAGTATCTGTGGACCTGAGACCTGTGAAGGTGCAGAGAGCTTTTATATTTGCTGCAGAAATGGATCTAAAGGTTTTGAATCTGAGAATGAGATGTAATTTTCAGGTTTGGAAGAGATGAATTGTTGAAGCTTCAAGAGAGTTAAAGGGACCAGGACAAGAGGAAATTGAATCTGATTAAGAGCTTTGGCTGAACTGTGGATAAATCTGCCTGGTCCAGCAGATGTTTTTAATCTGGCTGTAAGCATGCCTAGGAAATATCAGAGGCAAAAGACTGGCTTACAGTCAGCAATGTAGGCTCCTGGCTTTAGAAGATATAAATAGATGAATGGAGAGGTTCATACTTTGGCTAAACTGCTCCTCTCAAGAGTCATTGAAATAATATTTTTGAAAACATCATTATGAATTTACTGTCACAGTAAAAGCCAGAAGCTTATTTTGAAAAGAACGAAAGATAAAACACAAACAGACTAAAAAGAGGAAGGTGATGCTAGAACTAATTACAATTTGTAGTGGCTTTTCAAGGCCCCCAACGGCCTCCCAAAAACTTATAGAAATGCTGCTGCAACTCTGGAGAGCTAAATTTTTTAAACTATTTTTAAAGGTGATGTTTGGATGAGAATTTGTGTATAATGGTAATTTTTAATTACAGTTTTTCGCCTTTTGATAGAAGTTCAGAGGCTAGAGATAGTGACAACATAGTTCAAAATCTACCCCAGTGTAATTTTTTTTTTTACTGAAAATGTGTTTTGAGGATTAAATGTTTCATTATTTTTGTTTGTTCGGTTGTTTGGTTTTAAGGTGAATAAATAAATATTTTTTCAGGGTATTCTTGGAGGTGTCCTGGTCCTTAGTTGCTTTATTGCTTTATTTGTTACCTACCCAGCTACAGTGCTGATACAGAAGCTTTAGATGTAAAATATGATCTATGAATATTACCTTTGCATTGTATTTCAACTTTAAGTTGATGAAAAGGGCAGAAGAGGGAAGCAAGCCATCATTCCTAAAGGAGAGTGCAGCAGTGCACTACAGGAATGGGAGACACGAGAACAGCTGTATGGGAGTGAAACCAGGAGAGTGGCAATGCAGAAAAAGAGCATGATTTGGGTATCAGAAATGTCACTGTGACTCATAAGTTTAAAATAAAAGAAATGAACCAAGGTTTGACATGTAAAGAGGATTTGGCTGAAAAACCACCATTGTTTCACAGTTCCCAAGTCGACATCAACCCTGCAGTTGATTACAGAAGTTCTAGAAGATTTATGCCACAGTCTGAGGGATGGACAAATTCTTGAAAGTCATTATGACTGTTACTTTCGATTGGCTGGCCCATAATTTTTCCTAGGTTTCAGAGTGCGATGATGCTTTGAGATGAGCCAGAGAAATTGGATTTGGAAAATTTTATGCAAATAATCATCTATTCCTCAATTTTCTTCTGAGAGACAGTTAAGAGAACAGCTTTTTGTCTCACTATTTAGCTTCCATTCCAATGTTTATTTAATTGCAGTTTCCCTGTGGGGGTGGGGTTTTTTTTCGGTTTTTTGGGGAGACTGAGGGTTGTTATGTGTATTTCAGGATATGTGGAGTGCAGACTTGATCATTTCTGTAAATCCCAATTTCTGCTTTACATAGAAAGATCTTAGCTTGCCGTTAAAAAGAGTATGGCTGAGCTTCAGCTGCAGAGACTGCAGCCTGCAGAGACATTCCCTAACAAGTTTTAATTTTACTTGTTCAGATACCAGCCATAGTAAAACCATGGAAATTTGTGTCAGGGAAAGCTGTATAAACTCCCTTGCAATCCTGAGCAGCAGACCTAGGATAAAGTCCATGCTGTTATTTCTAAGGTAGAGCCAGTATCTGGCATAGGTCTGAGATTAGTATTATTCACATATAGTGATACATTTCTCTTTTTGCTGGCAGAGTAAACATATCTTAAAAGTCTTTCTCTTCTTTCCACCTGCCTAGAAAGTGTATTATTTTCATAATTTTGAAACTTCTATTGATAAGAGACTGTGGAAATAAGCAAAAATTGGTTAGGAGGATTAAGGTGTTAGTCAAAAAACAATAACAAATCAAGCTAAACTGGGGAAGTGAGTTACTTCCAAAGAAAGAAATTTAGAAGCTGCTTTTGTTCAAAAAGAAATGTCATGCTCCTTATTAAAGTCTTTGAAAGAGAACTTGTTTCAGCTTTCCTGAATTATTATCTCTTTTTAAACCCCATAATCTTACACTTGTTAAAAAGGGACAAACAAGTACTAAAGCAGTAAATCCTCTGAAACATTCTCAAACCCACGCCGAATATAGTCAGAACACAGTAGCTGTGGCTTGCTGTAAAATTAACTCTTTTAGGTAACAAGCACGACGGCTGATGTCTTGCTGCTACAAATGATTCACTTTTCTTCCTGAGTTATGCATTCATGCAATAAAAAAGGCCTTTTGGATACTTGCTGAGATTCAGATTAATTCAGAAGATAATGGGGGAAGCATCCTTTTCTTCTGTATCCTTTTCTTCTGAAAGTCACCTGTATACTTTGTAACCGTAATAAGTTAAAAAAAGAATTCATTTTCTCCAATGCATCTCTGACCTTTGCCATCAGTCAGGGTGTTGGTTGTATTACAGTCACATTTAGCAGGTTTGTGCGCAGTTGTTTTTGAAATGAAGGTGGGAAATGCATAACATTCCTCCGTGTATTCCTCTCCAAATTTTAACCACTGGCTATGGTTTAGTCATAGTGTGATTTGATAAAGCATGAGCATGAGTCAAAGTGTGATCCAGTTCTTCCACTCTGCCATTTATAACTTGGTTAAACCCAATCCACAGGACTTCTCTTCTCATTGCCGTTACTGGTTTGCTGAATTATGGCGATTATTTTGGTTCTTTGGGAAAAAAATTAATATAAAATATTGATAAGGGTCAGACTTGATGACCTTAAAGGTCTATTCCAACCTAGATGATTCTATGATGAAAAACAACAGAAATATTAGTGTGATTTAATACAGGACAGCAAAGTATCTGGGGTATGTCTAGTAAGGACAGCAGTAATATAGGGTGGGTTTAAGATAATGTTGTTGTAAAATTCAGAAATATGTATCATTTCCAGATTTGGGTGTTTCTTGCCGTTGTTTCCTAACACCAAACTAGGAAAACAGTGTTCTTCAAGTATTTTTAACTTTGTCACACATCCCACACCTTTTTCTTCTCTCTCTTTTTATGAGATTCCATGTCCGTTAATTTAATTTTGTCTGTTTGTATTTTTAAACTGTATTTTATGTGATCTGAACATGACCCTTGACATCTGACCTATATGCAAAATCCATATTGGTCAATGTAACATTACCAGGTGTTGAGGGCCAGGCAGTGGGTTATTTTGTATTTTAATGATTTTTTCATGCTGTCCTTCAAGATCAGCCTCAGAGACTGATCTTGTCAAAACACTGAATTTACCTTGGATAAGATGTTGCGTGCCTGCATTTCACACTCACCGCTAGACTTTTCTGGGCCAGTCACTTGTTTAGCCAGAGAACACTTCTCTCTGCTTTACCACAGTATTTTCAGAAAAACTTTAAACATCTTCAGAAAGCAATTGTGAATCATGCCATCCAACTTCTCTAGTGATATATATACACATAATTTTCATGTGCTCTTTTGCACTTGTTTGACCATGTATCTTTACAAGGGAGTTACCTCTACAGCAGGCAGGGAATGCAGCCAGACCAGCAATTGACACTCTCAGATAATTGCCCTTCTGGTAATGAAGCGAAACCTTGTACAATATTTTAATTACAAAAAATGATTATAATGTTTATGATCCATACTTGCATGTAGTTGAGGCACATATTTATAAACCTTCTAGCTGGCCTACTCACTTAGACCTTTGTGGAAGATTTTGTACTCACATTACTTAGCATTTTTATTTAGTCTAATACTTGAGTAAAAGTGGGGCAGATGGGGAAAAAGAAGCCAAGTTTCTTGCAACAGTGCAACGAAAAAATTTTTGGAAGTTAAAACTGGGATGTCACAAATTATGAAATAGTTGATTGATGAGATGGTGGAAGGACACAGAAAAAGGATATGACAATATGGTTTTGAGTAAGACTCAGTTCTGTGTGAAACTAGGAAAATAACCTGAAGAAGTAAGTATAATGAGTTCTTTTTATAAGTGCAATGTTTATACATTGATCTTTGTATCTGTGGGAATTAAATTTGCTGCTTTAATCCAAAACATTTTGTCAAGGATCTTCTTATAAGTCAAAAGGCATATAATCAATTTCTAAATGTCACCTGTATTTGCCATCAATGTTTTCAGAGATGTGTTACTGAGACTTTTCTGTTGTCACTTCTTTTCAAGTGAATAACCTAAATTTCTTCTGCATGGAATTTGTAAAACAGCAGTTTCCTGCTTTTTGGGTTAAAAAAAATTGAGAAAGCAATAATGAATCTGAATATTTAGCACAGGGGCAACAAAACAGATAAATTTAGCAATTTTCCTTGTGCAACAGTGTCGCAAATGCTGGAATCTTCACATACGCAAAAATAATTTTAATACAGCCTTAAGTAAAATTGATACTACTGAAACACCACTTGAAAAAAATTCAATGGATCTAATTTCTGTGCAATAATTTCTGGTTCTGAAAACCAGTCACTGCAAACTTGAAATAATATATCATAAATTAAAACTATTTTGAAATTAAATCAACTTGCTAAAAGAATTAAGCACAGAACTTCAATGCAGTAGTATTTTCTGTGGTACAGCGTCTTGTCTAATTTCATATGACTTGTCTCAAGAATTAAATTCTAACATCCTTTTAAAATGTATTTTGCATATTATGTGATTCTGTGACACACAGACTACTTATTTTTTTTTTTTTTAAAAAAAAAGATTATATCTTGCTTTCTTAAGGTGAAAGCCTGGCTTTCCACAAGATCTGTTCTTAATCAACAAAGTATGTGAGAACATTAGGATCATTGTCATGGTCCAAGATGTTCTATCTTCTACGGATTCATTTTATTGTTTCATTTATTAGTATTATATTCCTTGAAAATTTCTCTGTATCTCTCTTTCTCCTGTTTCAAACAGGTCTTTCATTTGCACAGCCTGTGGAATTCCTTGTGTGTCTGATACTACTCTGGTAAAAGATCTAAACTCTAGTTTGAAAAGACCAATAACTATAAAGTGGAAATTGGTGCAGTGTAGGTTTCTTTATTTTGGAAAGATGCTAAAAATCTTTGAAATTTTAAGTGATCCTAAAGTCTATGCTAAGTGAGACTTCCTAGTTCTTAGTTTGAAAATCGTCTGAGTTTTGCTGCAAAAACATAATTAAAGTTTGATCAAAATAATTAATCAAATGTCTCTCCTTTGTCTGATAGTGTTTGAACCTCATTTGTCTTGTCCAAACAAGAGAAACAATTCATAGCTGACTTTTATCCATTAATTGCACACCTTTCCATGTTTTGATTAGGTCCATTGCACAACAACAGTGGAACTACTGTTATTTTGGTAGTAGTCAGTGATCTTCAAATCAATCCTTTGAATAAAGGTTGTATCGATTTTACTAATTGGTCCAATGCCAAGTTTTCTGTCCTCCATGTGGGGCTCTCCATAGTACGTTTAACTTATGCATAAATGCAAAATTCACTCTTTCTCCATCAATATCTTTCTAGTGTATGGCACAATAAGGTTTATTGCTCATTCATTTTAGTTCAACAAATAATTCTGTAACTTTTTATTATTTATCTCTGTTGTTTAATGAGTACAAATGAAATTAGCTATTGAAGATGTATTGAGCATTTAAATTCATTCTATGCTATCTGCATAATTCTCTACTAAAACGTTCAACAGAAGAGAACACTTAATCCTAAGAAAGTTTTTATTAATTCTTATGAATTAAGACAATCTCTTCCTTTGAAGGAAGCAGCTCAATAAGATTTTACATTGAACATTCTGTGGCCTGAAATATCATTCCAATAAATGAATATGAAAAGATGAAAAGCTTTTATTTACTTAATTAAAAGCCAGTAGGTTTTACATTATTATCACTTGATAGCTGGTTTTAGCAGTTAAGCTGTGTACAACTAATTTGTTTCCATTATACTACTTGACTGTAGATCACTATTTTCAGGTATATTGCAGCATATTGACAGATGTATCGCATGTTTCAAAAATAGATTTGTATTAAGAAATATGAACAAATTTGAGGTTATTCTATGCAAGTCCAGTTCCAACTTTTATTCACTTACTTCAGAGTCACACAGAATCCATACATTGCAATTATTTACCCTATCTTGAGTTCCAGAAAGATAGTATTTAGGAGCATAACATATCTCATATATATTGAAAAGACTGTGGATATTGAAATATTTAATGAGTCGGTCGAACAAGCAGGTTTTAATAACTTTTCCCTGATTATCTGCCAAATTTATGTGGCCTCTGGAAATGAAATACGAATTGTGCTTATATAGACTCTATACTTGAGAATAATCTTGGGATTTGCTTCCTAAAAATTGTGTTTCATAGGTGGTAATTGAAAGGTACAGCTGTACTTCTCAGAGAAGGTAATTTCTAACAGACAAGAGTCCATAGGAAAAGCTAGGAGCTAATTTTAGAAGTTTGGTCTGGTGTTGTAGAGAGGTGAAGTCTTGATAGAAGTTCTTTCCAAAGTAGTCATCAAACTTACGTACTTATTACAATTTACGTTTGTGGTTACCATGGCCATTGGACTGTATTCCAAATATTAGTCTCTCTCTATTTGCTTCTTATTAGAACTATAATGCAAGTGGGACCTCCATAAAAGCACCATGACTTAACAGCAGGTGTTGGAAGTCGAGTCACAGTGCTTGTCTGTCAGTCACACAATTGAATCAAAAGGGCATGTTTTCAGAGAGATAGTTGGGCTAAAATTAATCGTGCAGAAGCTTGGGCTATGGTACCACTACAGGTAGCATATAATATGATAGTATAATATTTTATAGTGCTATAAGTGTGTATGAAACTCTAAGTACTATTACATTATATACTACAATCATTAAGTACCTAGACCCATCCAATTTGCTTTAGAGCTTGTAATTATGGGATTATGCTACGCAATGAAAAAAAAAAAATCCACCACTTGTGGCCTAATACTTAAACTCAGCATAATATTTTTCCTCTTTCTTCAGACATCTGCTAATTTACTGGGGATCTTTTTACTAGAGGTGTTGTCACGTTCCAGTGTTCACATGCTTGATTTCTCGGAGTTATTTTCACAGAACTGCTGAACCAAATGGAAACAGTAATTAAAACATACACTTTTAGATTAGGTACACCTAGCTGGTTGTACATTAACCCCATGATTAGAATCTGCAGTTTTAAGTAACAGTATCTTTTTGTAACCAAAAGGAAGGGGTTCCTGTAGCCCTGTCCCTATGATCACTGTTTTGTCTTTGCTGCCTGGGTGGTATGGCAGAGGTTGGTGAGATCTCCCCTAGCAGCACTATCGGTACATATTCCTACATGTTTGCAGGTTCTGGCAACTTTGGATTCTGGGTTTACTTTTTTCATCACTTAGTTGAGGTTCATTGATCTCTAATTATAAAGTGGGCTACATTTTAAAGAACTCTATCCACATTTTCTGAAATTTGTATCTGATTTTGAAATTTTGCTGTCCTTTGACTGGACCTTAAGATAACAGCTGCTTTTCCAAATCCTGTTAAAAGACCTGACCGCTTGTACTCAGTATGTTTGGAATGTTCCTCCGAGACTTTCTATTGCACCAGCAAAGTTATTAATAGTGCAGCTCTTCCACTGGAAAAACCTCTTTATTCGTTGACCCTGAAGTGTGTAAAATGAGGTAAAATCCCCAAATACCCTGATAATCATTACCTAAACCTCAACTTTTCCTTATAAGCCTTAGTGGGTTCTGTACACTTGAATAACTTCCATCTCAGTGAAATGAAAAATTGGTGCATTGCAGGAGAATGTACCCTGTGGTTTTTTTTTTTTTTTATGAGAGCCTCAGTTTTAGCCATTACTGACAACTTAATATAGGATTTTAATGTCTCCTTTGATGCTAGACTATGTATGAGAAAAAAATAATCTTTCCCACATAACCAGAGTCAAACTGGGTATTTTTCCAGCTAGCAACTCTGATTTTTTCCAGCTGAGTGACACTGAATTTTTTTTTTGCCTCATTTCTTTATTTTGTAATCTTCCATTTTTTTTTATAATCTTCTCCCCTTGATTTTTAACTATGCACTGTTCAGATAGATGCACAAGTAAACTGGAATAGAGAACCTACAAATAAAAATGAACTCTGGTGTTCTGCTTGTCACTTGCTGCCTAATTAGCTTCTTTTCTCTACTTTAGAAAGTGAGTGATATGAATAGTTACTGTTGAGGATTATAAGACTCTTAGAAAAATGACAGGAATAGCAGCAATGACAGAAATAGCAGAATAGATTGGTGCAGAAGCCAACTCTAGCATTTGACACTCAGGATATTTCAAACTTTAATCTTCCCTTTTTGTGATAATCTTCTATTTCACATAATGTAAAAGACAGATTTCCGTCTCTGCTTTTTCTTTATGTTTGTATGTCTGACTTTATCTTTTCCAGTGAAAAACCTGTCATGTTTGTACCCAGGTCCATAATTTAAATTTAAAGTCTTTATATTCTGAAAGCCTGGAGATCCTGAAATTTAGTATTTTGCAATTAAACTTAACAAGTTAGCCAATGCCTGCAAAACAAATAAAAATATCTATTTCACAGTGTATTGACTTTGAAATGCAATGAAATTGCGTAAGGTATGTGAATCAATCACCCTAAATATTTACTGCTTTAATGAACTCTGAATTTATGGGTGTGCATATTGAAATGAGGTAATTATTTTAAATAGCACCTATGTATTTTTAGCTAAAGAGACTGTGAAATTACATTTCCTGAAATCAACCCGAGGTTTGTTTGTATGGGTTGAGCATGCACTACAGGCTGCTACAGGGCAGGGGCAGCAGTAAGGAAGCAAATACCAGTCTTGTCTCCACTCAGCTGTTGTGGGGTGGGGAAGGCAGAGAGATGAATCTCACACCAATGTGAATACTTGACTGGAGTGTTCTGTAAAGTGCATTATTTGAATTTCACTCCCTGCAGCTTGTGAAGAGTAGGCTGCACCACAGAGGTGTAGGCTGAGAGGGACCTCTGGAGGTCTTCTAGTCCAACCTCCCGCTGAAACCAGTGCTAACTTCTAAGGTGAATCAGATTGTCCAGGCGCTTGGGTTAAACAAGCTTTGAAAGTCACCAAGGATGGACATTCCTCAGCCTCTCTTACTTTTATTGTGAAGTATATTTCTTTATAGCAGGCTCTAAATTCCTTTACTGCAATTTCAGATTACTGTCTCCTTGGACAGTAATCCAAGGAGACAGTAATCTGATGATGCCACAGTGCATCCTTGGAAAAGGTGTATCTCTGTTAAGCCCCCCTGTAGGCACAAAAGACAATGTTACCTCTCCCCTTTTGCAAGCATAAAGTCTGTTCCTCCACTGGATTTTGCCATTTGGAATATAGTTCTTGTGTTGTTTGCGGGGCTCAAAAGTAGTCGTGGTGTTCCAGAAGTTTCCTTGTGATGCTGAGTAGAAAGAAATAAACACTTTGCCTGCTGGCTAAGCTATTGCTAATGCAGCTGGGTATGTGGTTTGTCTGCATTGCTGCAAAGAGATACTGCTGACTCATGTTCAGCTTCTCCTTCAGATCATTTCCTACAGAGCAGCAATACAGACAGACAGTTCCCAGCCTATCGGAATGCACGAGTTTATTCCCTCCCACATACAGGGGTATATTTGTCTCAGATATGAGAAAGCTTCTGGTTATTTTGGCTTAAGTAGATTCACAGTTAAATTGCCATCTTCTTTGGGAAAGAAAAAAAAAGACATCAAAACTTCAGCTGACCTAATTATAAATATTAATGTACTCTCTGTTGAGTGTTTTTCACTTTTTTAGAATTACAAGTACATCAAAGCAAAAAGACTTTTATACAAAAACGCATTGAGAGCAGTTGATTTGGGCTATATGGCCAGGCAATAAAAAGGATACTTGGAGTGTGCAACTTTGTGCAGCAAGCAGCCTATAAATACTCCACACTCTGCACTACTTGGATGGAAATATACCATGGCTCAGGCATGCCATTTTATGTAAATAATTAATTCTTCAAAAGAGTTGTTACAGGTTTCATAAAATTAATACACTATAGCACTATTACAAGGGCTTAATTAATTAATTCACTGTTGCCACAGTTATCAGGGAAAGAGTATTAATATCAAGTGGATTTTTTTTAACTCAACATACTCTCAAATGGTTGCTTCAAATGCTGGCGATAACCAGATCGAAGCATGTATGTTCTGGTACCTCCTCTGCTGGCAGACAAGACTTCTTCCTTCCTTTGTGTTTCTTAGCAGAATCCTGGTATGCATCCTCCTACAGCAGCAGTAGAAAGTGCTGCTGCTTGGGATTCATACTAATGTTGTTATCCAATAATTGAAGTAGGGATTAAAATTCCTCTATATGAGTTTTTTTATACTATTTGACTGTATCCATTTATAACAACAGTGAATTTATCACTATTGGACTGACATGCCCTTTGATGTAAATTAATTCAAAGGGATTTGTACTTTGAGATAAGGACATGCTAATAGATTGATGAAAAAAACTAAGTGAATGTATGACAGTTTTTCACCCAGATATTTAAAAATTCATGAGGACCAAATTCTGCCCTGGTTATGATCTTGCTGTATGATAATTTCAACAAGGTCACAAGGCTTTCCTCTGTGTGTATTGAGGGGAAATTTTTTTCGCACAGAATATTACTCCTGAAAGAAATAAGCATTCTATTTACGCATATAGAAGAGTTCTCAAGTCTTCTAGGAAATCTGTTTGAAAACTATTTACAGTATTAGTATGCAAATTATATACCACACACTAAATGAGAATCTTGCAGCAGAGCACTCTGAGAGGCATCTCACTATTTGAACTATGGTAGTCCAGTTAAAAAAAAAACAACACAAAAAAGAAAACACAGCTGGACAGAATTGTATTCAAATACATACTTATTATGTTAATGAGGGCATACAAATAAAATTAAATGTTGTCCAGCAAAGGTTTTCCCACAAAGACTGAGTTCTTTTAGCAAAATGTTCATATAATGAAACTTTTTGTGTTTATTTTAATTGAAAAGCTGTTTTATATTTATTCCTAAATATTGACAAATGAAATTTGGCAGCACCAGAGGAACAATAAAACCCATGCCATATCAAGTATAATTTAATATTTATACTTCTGTTGAGAAGAAAACATAAATTGTGGCCCAAACTACATTAGGTCCTTCCAGTCATAATTTAAATCAAGTGATGAGAATGGTATTGTATAGAGGTAGTGATATATGTCTTAAGCTCCTACTGTTACCCCAGGTTGTCAGAGTAGTTGATACACCCTTTAGCCGCCTCCCCTTCTGCACTGAAGCTTCCTGATGCTTCCCTGCCTCTCCCTTCCTGGGGCTGCTCTCCTGTCAGCTTCTGTTATGATCCAATTGTTATTAAGGTTCCTTAGAAATTCCTCTGCCTGAATTAAGGTGCAAACGAGATGATATGCCAGTGACAATAATATGGGGTTTATTGTATAGTATGGTATGAGAGA